>JAOEHX010016731.1:0-14969 GCA_025448015.1 Bolborhynchus lineola | reverse complement strand
GGTTGGACATAGCCTTGGGTGATATGGTTTAGTGTGAGGTGTCCCTGCCCATGGCAGGGGTGTTGGAACTAGATGATGATCTTAAGGTCCTTTCCAACCCTAACTATTCTATGATTCTATGACAAACAACAATGTGGACCAACCCCACTGCAAGTACGATAAAGAAGGAGGGTATTACCTTACCCAGGTAGGAAATGAAAGTCAGTATTTTAGGTTAGTCAATATTTTAGGTTACCCAAAGAAGTGGTTAATGCTCCACCCCTGACAGTGTTCAAAGACAGGTTGGACAGAGCCCTGGGTGACATAGTCTATGGTGAAATGTTCCTGCCATGGCAGGAGGGTTGGAACTAGGCGATTTTAAGGTCCTTTCCAACCCTAACTGTTCTATGGTTCTATGATTTTCTCCTCTTTGATGCTTTCTACTCTTGTATTATTGGCTTTTTCTTTTGTAATTGATATTTTTTAACAGATCAGAGATCAAGCAAATGAAACTATTTGAATAAGTCTTGTGGGTCAGGTTCCCTGTAAATGTTTAATGTTTTTCCCAAACCTTTTTTTCTGTGATGCTCTAGGCTATTCATGAGCCCATCATTAGTGAACTTCCTGAGTGACAACCATAAAGTATTCTTCTCCATTTTGAGACTTTATTGATATCTTGAAAGAAGAATAGAGACTTTAGTTAATAGGTTGTGTTTTGGCTTTGGGCGAGAGAAGCTAATAAAAAAATGCTAAGGTCCACTACAAAATTTTTGCAAAAACCAAACAGCAGAGATGCAAAGGGCAGGAGGGATTGTCATTGGCACTGACACATGACAGGTTGATATTACACATGTATTTGATAATTCAGACCTGATAGGCTTCTTTGCTTACTGCTATATGTTCAAAGCAGACACAAATGGGTCTCAGCTGGGATAAGTGACAGTCACTAAACAGTCTCAACTCTCAGTTATTGAAGTGTCCCAAATGATACTAGTATCATCTCGCTGCTGTTTATAATCAGTCTTTTTCAGCATTAAACCAACCAGATTATTTTTTAGATAAGACAACCAACCTGCAAAGGAGTTTGGCTGATGTAAATTACTTTACAATGTTATTCAGGTCCACATCACCTCAAATTTAAGGCAACAGAGACATACTCATCCCTTCCTTTCTCTTTTATTGCCCCAGTGGGAGAATTTCAGTTGTACCAAGAAACCAATCCTTTATTTCAGAAAAGAAATGCTGATAATAGTGGAAGCATAGCCTCCTGCTGCTAGTAGTATGAGGAAATAAAGGATTTGCTGAAGGAGAGAAAGCATGCTTTAAAAATGAACAGTTCAGAAGATTGAAGTTTCCAGTTTAGTTCCTTGTGAAACTAGAGAAAAACTGAAGTTGTAAGAGATCACTTTAACAAAAACACCCCACAAAGCAGAAGAGGCCACCTCCTGGAAGTGTCGTTTCTTTTCTTATGTCTATACAGTACAAGAACCATGTGTATTTTAGCATTATCTTAGCATAGCTTCTTGAAAACAGCTGCTTTTCTCCTTGGACCCACGTAATTTTCCATAAGTTACTGAAGTTAAGTCTGCACAGCATTAGATATTCGTTAACCCCCATTACTGCTGCTGGCACTATTAATGGCGTATTTCCATTAGTGACTGTTGTGTTTCCTTCCATGAGCTTACATTCACAATTAAACTGGAAATATCCATTAATTTTTCACAAGGAACTAAAAATGATAATTGGATTTTATTAAAATAAATCAGTGACAGCTTTTAATGCAAATGCATGGGTAACATCAAAGACACTGAAGAGCTGCTGAAAGAAATAATAATAAAACAGTGGATCAGTCTCACAAGTTTCAGCTGGCGACTTTTCCCCAGCCAGAGGGCCTGTTCTATTAAAACACGGCAAGTACTTAGCAGAAAAAGAATAAAGAGAATTTTCAAGAACTGATTGCCAGATCAATACCACAAGAAGTTACTGAGTTTGATAAAGAAATGAGACATCAAGGGTGGAGCGATTACAGAGTACACCGTCCTCTGTAATTATCAGAGAGGACAAAATAAGCTACAGGGAGATACAAACCAGGGTATCTTGCAGGCAGAGGAGTACTGTGGTCGCAGTTTAAAGCTCAGATCCTCACATTACCCCCAGAGTAAGATATCTTAATATCCCACATGATAAACAAAAAGTCTACAAAATAATGAAAGGAAGGATAAAGGAGATAAAACTTCAGAAAGCTGCAGGTAAAGACCAAGCCACCAGAGAGATGTTAAACACTTCTGATGATGAGCTCATCATATGAGATTCACAAATATAAGCCAACGCTAGCTGACTTTTGCTGATATCTACATGCTTTACTGAGCTTTCTGATCTCAGACTCCAGAGTCTAATTCTTCTGCACACTTTGTGTTTTTCATCTTTTCCTACTTTTTCTTCTCTCTAGTTTTCTTCTCTGGTGATTCCCGTTCTACTCAGTAACCAATCCATTTTATAAACCTGCATAATGTAGAGAAAAGTACTTAAAAAAGAATTAAAGAGAAAAAAATAAAAAAGACATGCATATTGTGTACTTTGATTTCAGAAAGGCTTTTGACATTGTCCCTCATAAGATTCCCATAAAGAAGTTGATGATGTATGCTCAGGATCACCAGACATTGCCACTGTTGGAAAGCCAGCTGAACAGTCATGTCCAGAGGGAAGATGTTTGGTAATCAGTGACACAAATTCTAGTTGGAGGACAGTAGACAGCAGTGTGCCCCATGAGTCAATACTGGGTCCAGCCCTGTTCACTTAATGATATAAAGGATGGGGAAGAGTGTATCTTCAGTAAAAAACACAAAGGTTTGTATCAGGTCTAGCAAGCCTTACAGGAAGTACAGATTATGGACAGTGAGGAGGACTGAAAACTAGCTGAGCTGTTCAGCTTGAAGGGTTGGGATCACAAGCACAAAATCTACCCGGAGGTCAGTTACTAGTGGTATACCCCGAGGATCAATACTGGGCCAATAACGAATTCACTAATGACCTGAATGATGGGGCAGAATGTATCATCAGCAATTGCGCAGATGATACAAAACTGGGAGGAGTGGCTGATGCACCCAAAATTCATGTTGCCATTCAGAGAGACCTCAGCACAGTGGTGAAATGGGGTGACAGGAAACTCATGAAGTTCAACAAAGGGAAACACCAAGTCCTGCACTTTGTTAGGAGTAACCTCATACACCTGGACAGGCTGGGTGCTGACCAGCAGTAGCAGTGGGTCCTTCCTGACCACAAGGTGACCACCGGTCAATGTTGCATACTTTCAACAAAGGAGGCAAAAAATGTCATTAGCTCCATTAAGAATAACATTCCCAGCAGATTGAGGGAGGTAATCTTTCCTCTCTATTCAGTTCTGGTAAGACCACATTGGGAGTGCTTAGTCCAGTTCTAGGCTCCCCATTCCAAGACAGACAGGGACATATTGGCGAGAGCCTAGTGAAGTGCCACAAAAATTATTAAGAGAAGGCTCCAGTGTTCTTGCCTGTGTGTGTATATATAAATGTGTGTACATATACATAAAAATATGTGTGTGTGTATATATATATATGTGATGGGAGAAAATGAAGAAGAGGAATTCAGACTCTTCTCAGTGGTGCCCAGTGACAGGACAAATGTCAATGGCCATAAATATATACAGAAAATTCCTTTTAGACATAAAAAGCTTTTTCACCATAAGGGTTTTGGAGCATTGGCACCCCTTGATCAGAAAGGTTGTGCAGTCTCCATCCTTGGAAATATTCAAAACCCAAAACCCCAGCAAAGCCCTTAGAAACTACCTTTAGTTAACCCTGCTTTGAGCAAAAACATTGGACTAGACCGTACCCAAAAATCCCTTTCAAACTCAGCGATTCTGTGACTGAAAAGATAAACACCGCATACTGATTTTCAAAACTAGGAAATTTTCATGTGATTTAAAGCGCAAAGAGATGAAGGTATCTTCCACATTGCTCTTACTTACATAATGCTCATAAACATTTGCTTTGATACATTATTTTAAATCTCAGGATTACCTGTTTATACTGTGTTGCAACAGCTCTTGTTTTAGCCCACCAATACTGTTTTTCAATTTTCAGTTTGTCTTGAACTTCAGAAGAAGAGAACTTTCTGTTTATTTCAGACCTGCTCAGATGAGTATACATCACTATTACCAGGGAACTCTATGAAAATAAAGAAATAGTCCTGTGGCTAAAAAAGGATTGTATTCATTTTCCAACAAACACCCTTATAAGCTTGCCCTGCAGTTAAACTGCTATAGCAAACAGTAATAGTCTATTCACATCTATTATAAAAGGAGTATCACCTGCAGTTTTATTGACTGTCAGAAAACAGGTCTCATTTTGTGAAACAATAAAAATTAAATTTAGTGTGAAATCTCCCAAGGTTGCAGCCTGTAACCTTGTAACAGCAGAAATAACAGCAGTCAGCTTTTCTTTTTTTTTTTTTCCCTTTTTATTTCATACTCCAAAAGAAACTAGGGATTATATTCCAGAGCAGGGAGTGTTGCACCCATTGACATACTATCATCCAGAGATACAGCAAAGGTATCAGAAAATGCCTTCAATTTGTGTCTTTTCTGGATAAGAAGTCATGAGAGACTTTTCAGAGGTGAAATATCTGACAGGAGGGCAGTGACTTTCAGCTGTGCCTCATAGCGTGTCCACTGCAGGAAATACAAGAATAAAAGCTATGGTCTTAGAAAAGAGGCAGCTTCTTCCAGCCAGGTCCTTTCCCTCAACACTTGGAAAAGGGGCTGTCCATGGACTATGTGGGATAATGCATATATTATGTACCCTATGTCCGGTTTCGGTGACTGCGTCATTCTTCGCTTTTTGGGCAGAGGCCAAACTCACATTGCAACCATGCTCTTCAGGAGTGTTTTCCTCCAATGTCTTCATTAAGGCAACTTTAAAAATGTGCTACCCAACTTTGCCTTCAGACTCCAGTTTTCACTAAAGGGAAATCCATGAGGATAGGCTGGATGGAGATGGACCTTTCTGTCAGTCTTTCTAGGTAGCCTGACTCAGTTGCCTGATGGGAATATCTGAAAGTATTTTTTGATGTTTAAAGAGAAGAAACAGTTTAAATGTTAGTCTGTACCAATACACAAGCATGTGAACCAGAATATATTTGACAGCTTTTTTTGTTGAAGACATTTTCACTTGAGAAACAGAGGATTCTGAAAGATTTTCAAAAATAGCCTGTACTCAGACATCTAAGTGGCCTAATATTTCACTCTAAGTACTTGGTAGCTCCATTCATTTCAACTCTCAACTTCACGTGCATGCTGAAGTTACATAAAAGCTCCCTAAAAGTTTGAAGTAAACAACATGCAGTAATACACATTAGTAGATTATTTTCTGGTATCATACATAGCCACACTTTAAGGAACTTTTCAAAATAGAATATTGCATGCATCATGTAAGAAAGAAAATTACATTTAAAAAAATGGCCTGTATTTACATTGATGATCTACTGCTTCGTGGATTTAAAGAGACTAAGAATCTCATCAGTAAAGGAAGGATTATTTAAAAAGGGAATGCCAAATCAAAATCAAATATTTAACAAATAGTTAACTTGATTTGTTAACAAAAATGTACCTGAAGTTAGACTAACACTGACATTTGGAATAGGCTTCACAGGCTTCACACTGCTGATTGGGACATAGGAATTTGTACATGAAAACATACACACAAAACATTCCTAGGCTGCTGTAAGCAAGCTTTCTTTCCCATCAGTCCTGACTCAAACACAGGAGAAGGAACAACAGGGGAATAAAAATTCAGACTCCCCACCTGGTTTTCTTCAGTATCTATTCTGGAACAGGAAAAAGCCTACTTTTCCCTCACTCAAATACAGTGTTGGAATCAGAACATTTTAGGATGAAGTAGAATCTTGACTCCAAATTAACAGTTTAAATATGGATTGATGATTTGAACATGTAGCCAAGGTCAGTTAGATAGTCCAAAAGATGCCCATCAGGAGCCCTGTCCTGTGTGCTTTTCAGAGCAGGTATATTCCACTGCAGCTCTCTTGTCAAGCCCCAGTAAGAGTTGCAAGGGACTTTGACCAGGGAACCAAATGAAAATAACTTGAAGATACACTCACTTGATTCAAGCTGCGGATAAAGAAGGCTATTCAGTTTCAGGTCTGTCCAATTATCAGTTTGGGTATTCTTTTTTAGCCCAGCATGAGCTCAGATTTGAGTCTCAGTCAAGTAAATAGCTGCCTCGAAGAGCAGCAGAGCAAGGTATCTTCATTAAAACTTAGCTGGATAGTTTGAGGGCTTGGCAAGAAATAAAATGAAAGCGGGGAAAGTAAATGAGGAGCTCAGACTAAGAGCTCACTTTCATCTAGGCAATGTAATGTAAATCTTTTCTATTGTGCACTTTAAGATGTAAATTGGATTCAAGTTGATGTCCACCTGTCTTGAACCAGCAGGGATATCTTCCTGCCTCTATCAAAGCATCTCTCTGCCAATTATTGCTTCCTGTGACAGTTGGAGATTTTTCATGTGTGTGCAGACTTTTATAAATACAAACTCATTAATATTAGCTCTTTCACCTTCTGATTCCAAGAAAAAATGTAATTTTGGAAACCATCATGACTCAAGTGATCTGTATCATCTAATTACAACCTAAAAGATCTAGATGATTATGAGAAAGAAGGCTTATATTCTTGGTATTTTCAATTTTTTAAAATTTACTCATTTTAACAGGAGAAACAATTATGTTTATACAGAAAGACACTTTTATTGTTTACTCACTGCAAACAGATAGCTCTCTATTCGTTAAAGCAGATTTTATTTAATTGCAGCAAGCTAAGATTTCTTGATTCATTTAAGTAAATTCTGTGCCACTCCACAGAAAAAGACATTCATTAGAAAAACTTTACAGAGCTCACATATTAGAATTCAATGCATCATTAAAAAGAGAAAAGTTCAGATCAAGTTGCTACAATCTCAGAATTGTTTAAAAACCCAAACTTTAATTTCAATGATCACAAAACACATGATAAGACTATTATTTGTTTAGCAGTGAGAAGGGAAAAAGGAAAAAGGAAACTTTTCTCCCTTTTTTTTTTTTTTTTTTTTTTTTTTGTTGGCTTAGGGAGTTTTGCAGCAATTTGTCTTTAAAAGTTGCACTTATTTTTCATTTCACCACAGGTTAAATTATTCTGTTGAAAAATCTTGGTATGAGCATCATTCGTGACCAATTTTTGGCTAATGTTCTGTGTCTGAATCACTAGAGATGGGCACATGTCGCAACTTTGGCTACCGAAGTCTCAGAAACAGTTTTCCTATGAGTTTATGTAGACACATTGCATGCATGTGGCAAAACATGCAACGCATGCATGACATAATGGCTATATTTATGATAAATTTCAGCTGTTACCTTAGGTTCTTTTCCTCAATAGCAATGAACGCATTGCCTGATACATTGATTTGCAATAGATTATGTGTAAATTTTTTACGTGCCCACCACTTCTGAAAAGATTCCACAGAGACCACAAGTAAAAGCCACCCTTTTGCACTCTTTCAGGAGAAAATATATGCCTGAAAACTGTTGACAGGCAGGAAAAGGTACAAGTATTAAGGGAAACCTGAGGGAGTTGTTGGTACTTGTAAGCATGAAAGTTGAAGAGGGATGCTTTTCAAGGTCTAGAATGCCTCACTCAGGGTTTACACCATGATGAGTGGTACATACATGTTTATTTAAGGAGAGAAGTGATTTAGAAAGCCTCCTCAGAAAGTATACCACTTCCCCCATATTTAATTTGGCCCTGCAATTCAAACAGTGCAATATGATTCCCCCAAAATATTTGGAAACAGCAGACAACACACAAAACATACTTGTCAGAAAAACATGCTACAAAGTGTAGAGTGATCTTTCTACCCTTTTTATATTTGGGTTGCTCACACCCATGGTGTTTTGGGTTTTTTATGTTGTTTATGTTTGGGGGTTTGAGGTTTTGGCTTCAGGACATGTTTTTCTCTCTCAAAACATACAAATGACTATCAGATCACTAGAAAAATCACTATTGTTGATAAATTTTTGTGAAGACAAAATGTTGCCCATAATGACATTGCCAAGAATATCAGGTACATGTCAGGTTCCAGGCACATCTTGGCACCCACCACATGCACCCTTGTCATAGCATCTGGACCTTGCTCCCAAGAGTATTTCCATAGTTTCTCTCTTACCACGGACTTCCACTGGACTGTGAAATGAAAGTTCACTGCAAAACATTAAGCATGATGGAAGGAAGCCTTGGTGGCTCAGGAAGAGCCACTGGCAGATGCACCTCTCTACAGAGGAGCAGTACCACCCACAGGGCTGGCATACCTGGAGTTGGGAACCAGGCTCAGGAGAATCAAAGGCAGTGGCAGACCACCATAGGGAAGCAAGCAAACAGAAAACAAAACAGTCAAGCTCCAGGAACCACCATTTGTCCATCTCTAAGGATCTGGGCAGTCTAGTTTCTTAGACTGCATTATCAACTACATTATCAACTGCAGCATTCTCATGTGGAGGCCATACCCAGGGCAGGACTAAACTGTAAATGAACTCATTCAGTGTGTGACAGGGACTTACTAGGAGCCGTCATAACATGGACAGATACACAATGTCTTATACAGTAGAAGTTAGATAATTTGAAAGTTGTTAAGATGTGACACAGGCATTTTCCTTACGTTATCACATTTGTTCTCAGATTCATGACCTCTCCTGGAAAAATATGTGCTAAATAAAGAAAACAAAATTAAATCTTACTTAACTAAGCCTTTCCTTCTACAGTACCAAAACAGTTACACAGCTCATCTGCAGTTATATACCGTACTATCTGCGTTAGACACCCCACAATGACCATATGATATTATTTTTAGTTATATAAACTCTGGTAGTTATGTCTTCTTTCACTCAAACAGAATGGAAAAGTAAACACTAATTCTCTATAAAGGGGAGAGCAAATTAAAAGGGTTAATTTGAAGACAGAGGAGAGATACTCAAAATTAAAGAACAATCACAAACACCTTCAGTATAAGGAAGTAATTTGAAACCACACTCCAGAAAGCCTGAGTGGGAAGCTCTAGAGCAGAAGATTAGTGATCAAAGAAAATTCTCCTGAGTACCATTGCATAGTGCTCCAGATCAAGCAAAGCAATGAGGTATATATTAGATACACTAGAGGAACTGTAAATTTTAACCAAGGACCAAGCTTATATAAAGCAAAGAGAAATCGTTAAAAGCTTTTGTTTGTAAGACATGCATTGGCACAGGAAAACTAAATTATTTTTCTCATCTGAAACATCCTTACAGAACACATTAAAATTCTGTCTCCCTTCCTGTACTTTGTATTTCAGAAGCCATTTACTCTAATCTTTGAAACATGGCAATATACAGTTTTTTATTCAAAGCAAAACAAAGCTAGATCACTACAGCAGAAAAAAAAATAGACAAAAATGTGTTAAGCCCTAAAGTCCTTAAATATATATCAATATATGTGTCTTTAGTGTACATGTATGCATATGCATATATAAATGTACATAGATACAAAGGTATAGTTATATATAGATATGATATGATTGTATAGACATGTATGTGCATAAAATGATAAAGCATATTATAAAACAGAGAACAATTAAATATTCTACCAGTATATTCTGCACCTCACAGAAACTGAAACTGCAAAACATCTTCATGTAGGAATGCCACATGCTGACAAGACAAGCTTGAGAGAGGGGGCTTAGCTAGGACAAGAGCCCGGCATACATAAGTGCTCCTCACAGCAACAAGTTATGTCAATGCTGCTGCTACCAGAGCAAGATGATCATCTGTACGTCACAGACATTAGGAAGAATTTGTTGGTTTTTTTCTAATTAAATCCTACAAAAGGAAGAAGAATGGCAGCCACAGAATCTTTTACAGTAACTCAGCTGAGATGCTCTGCCTCTTCCTGTGCTTTTCTGCGAGTGTGGAGAGTATACAAGGTAAAATTTTCTCACTTTGAGAATTTCTCATTTTGAAAATTAGAAATCGACTGACCATATTAAAACACCATGTTTTAATATTTATTCTGGTTTCTTTCAGTTTTCGTATCTTCTTCTTTCACAATAGCTAGTCCTAAAGGATTTGGCAGAACATGCACATCCTTCTAAAAGATGATTATGCTGCCATGAGGCAACTATGTGACTGGTTTATATCCTACAGTATAGACAGTCTTATTCTATGGACATTTTTAGCTTTGTTTTCACAATGAGGGTGTTAGATTTGCTCTTTGCTGATGCAAACTTGAGATTTTTGACCCAGTATTAAGTTTGGAGCATGTAAAGCTTTTGCCAAGAACAAAAGGATTATGGAAGGTGCAAAGATTACGATTCATAAATGCTGTAAGTGTTCTGAGTACAGTTTATTGATAGACAGGATTTCCCCCTTGTAAACTGCACTATGGCTGCTGAGTAACCTAATTGCCAGTAAGAACAAACCAATATTTCTTATCACTACCCACTGCTTTTGTGAGCAAAAAACAAACTTGAAATGAAGGTCTAATCATTAATAACGTTTCCAAGTCAATTTGTGCAATGGCTGCAAAGCAGCTTGAGCCAAGGCATTTTAGGAATGTCTGAAGATCAGTACTGGAGCAAGCAGAATATTAATTTTTCACTCATCTTTTTAATCCCAAGGATCTCTAGGATCCCAAGAAAAAGTCCTCAGAAAGCCCTTCATTAGTTGTACTCCTGACAGGCAAAATAAATTTGGACTTTGATTGGTTCTCAAAGTTCTTTATTTTAATCCTTTCTGACATTTTGCCTAATAAATGATTGATTTAAAAAATGATCCTTTTAAGGCCAGTCACTGTTTCTTCTTACCTTTCTTCACAAAATTCCAGTAATATACTAGCATTTTTTATTTTTCACACTTACTCAAGCATGCTACCAAACTTATGCATGTAAGGGGGTGTGTGGGGTTCTATATGTTTTGAGAAGCATATATTGTTGGACCAGTGCTGACACTTAACTATAAAACATGTATATGGAAAGCCATGCAGTAGTAGGATGTAGTGAAAAATTGGTGTAGTGTCCAAATGGTTAAGGCATTGGGTTTTTAAGGTGATAGCTGAAAAGTACACAAAAACCTGCAGTTTACTTTTCTCAAAAGAGTGAAGGGCTGAGTCAGACGTGAAAGGATCTGAGGATCTGGCATTAGGGACCCTCATGTCCTTGAATCCATAAGATATGACCGCTGTGTCACTCCTTTGAGCAAAAAAAAGACTAAATAGTGAAGAAACCCGTCCCACCACCAGCACATCTTAGTCTAGAAAAGGCAAACATATCAACCCACTGAGTAAAATTTCTCTGAACAAAAATAAATATCTTCAAAGTAAAAAAGGCAATCATAGACTTACATAATTGGGAGTGGAAGAATCCTCCTGAGGTTTCCTGGTCCTTCCCTGAGTCAAAACATGTCCAAACTCAGAGATAAACTGAGATGCTCAGGGTCTTGGTAATATACAGACTTGTATTAATTTTAAGAGGATGAGTTACAAGACTTTTTAAGGTCACCTCAAGCCTTTGAATCCTGTGATTTTGATCACTATTTTGAGTTTGTTTCAGGCATAAATTTTTGGTTACCAAAAGTTACTTTCCCAGCTTCCAGTTAAAATTGATCACTGAGTTGTCCAAAGATACTTTCCACTGTCAATCATACATCTCAGCATGACCACAATTTTACATTGAAGAAACAACATATCATGCTGAATTCTACATTTGGTTACTGTCCTACTTTCAGAGTTAGCCTAATGCTTGTTCTTTACAGTTTTCTATTTCTGCAGGTTGTTACATTGATTTTAATTCACATTTGAGGTTGGAGCTCTTTCCTCACAGAACTAAAACCTTGGTTTACAATTTTGATTTCCAAGTGGAGTTCTCAATTTGTATTTTCCTGCAGTAACAGCGTTATTTTAAAATACTGGACAAGGATTTTAAGAAACTGCTACCATTAGCTGCTAAAAGACACTTTGTATGTGATTTTGTCCATCGCATCACTAGATAAGCTCTTCTATTGAAAGAACTACTACTGATACAAACAATGCTCTTGATTGCTTTTTTACTTTATGATAAAAATGGGTTTAGAAAGTTTTATGGAGTGAGAACCTGGATTTGAAGAAACTGAGAGCTTTCTTAGACTAAAAGTAACTGCATAGCTCCCTTGCAATATCCTCCATAGGCCCTATTTAGCATTAGCCACTATCTCCCTCCTTCTGACAGACTGAGGCCTTTTGAAACTACATCATATTACAGGAGAAGAGAGGAAAGTTGAGTCTTTAGGGTCCTCCATAGTTGAAAGTTGCAATTAAAAGTTGCAAGCCCTACAGTTTTTCTCACTAAGTACAACTAACACGATTTCTGGATCAAGCAAGTTAGTTCTGGTACAGAGGACCAGTTTGTGCTGGTGTCACCCAAAGGGTTGTTTTGAAAGCTCTTTGTACCTAAACCAATGACTTAATCATGTTTAATTGGGGTTCAAGGGAAGAAAATAAACTTGCTAACAAACTAAGCTGTGGCTACTTCAGAGTTATTTGGCAATTCAACAAATAGTTTTGTTGAATAAATTTTTTAGGGTTCCATTTAAAATTCGTGAAATTCCTCTTTCTGACTGAAAGGTGCAGGGGTTAATCATTCCTTAATTAATCATTCCCTAAATGATTCCTTACACACAGGATACCCAGCTGAAATCTTATCACTACTGCAGAGTTAAACTACATTAAAGGGAAACACAGAGTTGTCCATGTTATGAGGTACTCTGAAATAAAACATTCTCACTTCTTGTTGACCTTCTCTTACTGTATTCACACAAATGGGATTTTTAAATTTGCAGGAAATTAGACTAGAGAGGTCCAGTTAATTAGAAGGCATAAAAGTGACTGAATTATACTACCATTTTGTTACTAGGAGAAAGCTTTAGTTAACTGAGAAATGGGGAAGAAACATAATAACACATTTGACATCGATGTATAGACCTAGAACTCTTTTAAAATGAGATTTTTTTTAATAACCCACCAAGTTCAGTTGCAATGAAATAATAATCTATTACCGTTAACGTAGAACTGGCATAATTTTAAATAATAATTAATTATATAATAATTTAAATAAATAATAATAATTTTAAATAATTTATAAAGCAGTCAAACTTGTTATGCTAATATAGTAAGTATTTTTAAATTAATTTAAAAAATTCCAGGCATATTAATATATAAGTAAAATAAGAGACAAAGGGGGGGTACTGGTGCTTCTTTGGAACTTTTTTCCAAGGACAAGCCTTAAACCTTTCTCTGCCATTTGCCAGCAGTAAGCAAGGTTTTTTAATACTCTATATTCTTATAGCTCTGTACAGTACCTGGGATTATGCTGATGTAAACCCATACCTCAGTCAAGAATACAGCAAAATTAAATTCTTAGATTTGTATGGAATATTTTGTATTAAATAAATAAAAGGGTTATTTCAGCAAGATAAAGTAATTGTAAATACAACTCAAAGCAATCTAAAGTAACCTAGTGTTTGGGCTTTCTTTTGCTTTATTTCCTGTTTGGCAACCAGACGAAGAAATGTGTTATTTGCACAAGCCAATCTGGTGACAGTAATTCTCCATAGTCACAAGAAAAGAAAATTCAAATTAAAATTCCAGTTCTGTTCTAGTGTGCCCACAATTCCTATTTGCACAACAATACAAGAAGTAGTCCAGCTAAACCGTACAGCATGGGAAAATAAAGGTATTCATAGTAAGGAGCAATTCAGACCTTTTTTTTTACACAATTTTCTGTGAATGATCAGCTAACAAGTCTAGCTGCATCTCGGCTATGGCAGAGACTGAAACACTAGATAACATCAGCAAGTCAGATACACTTCTTTGTCATACTACTAGCTGAATTTTTAAAAACTTCCATTTTCCTAAATGTGGATGTTTTGGAAAAAGAATTAACAATTACTTTTTTTCTTTAGACTCACATTTTGTCTCTTCTGCCCTACCTTGGATAGCTTTTTTATTCTTCTGAGTATCTGATGCTTAATTCTGATATAGACACCATGCAGTGAGAAGCAGCTATTTCCAATTTAGTTCTTACCTTTTTCTAATCTACACTGCTAGACCAAATTTAGTCTTTTAGATAATTTCAACTCAAAAGAGAAAATGGTGTTAGATATCAAATACAAAAGCATTTGGACTACCCCCTTCCCACACCTCAGAAAATTGCAATAGACTACCTTCTTGAACATAGCTGACATCAGTCTAGGAGAGATTGTTTTCTTGCTCACAGGTATGAGCTTGTTTTGGCCAGCATCAATCAAAGTAATGAAGAGTGATAAATGACACGTTTTGGGATGCCCTTCTGTCTTAGTGTTTTCATGTGCTGTTTTCCCAACTTGGTCCACTTTTTTCAAGCAACAGCTGTCAAAGCCACATTGTCAGGAGTTCTCTATTCCTGAGCAACTTGATATTTCCCTTTCATTTTTAGTAAGATGAGAAGGAAGTACTTGATGGGCTATTACAGCTATATTAAATGAAGACTAGTACTCAAAGCTCCAACCTCTGCACCATTAAAAAGTAAACTAGCTGTGGAAAGTTGTCTCTCTGCACTAACAGTTCCTGTATTTGTCTGAAGAGAAAGAGATTGTTATCACCTATGGGGGAGTTCTAGCAGCACCCAAAATAGTAGGGTCAGTTTAACCGCTTAAAAGAAATCTGAAGAGGGACTTTTAACAAGGGCATGTAGGGGTAGGAAAAGGGGGAATGAATTAATGACTTTAAACTGAAAAAAGGGAGATTTAGCTTAGATGTTAGGAAAAAAAAATCTCACTACAAGGGTGGTAAGACACTCAAACAGAAAAGTTGCCCAGAGAAGTTGTGGTTGTCCCATCCCTGGCAGTGTTCAATGTCAGGTTGAATTGGGC
>JAOEHX010016726.1:0-18208 GCA_025448015.1 Bolborhynchus lineola | reverse complement strand
CAGTCAGAAATAAACCCAATAATTCTAAAATTACATAAATGTAGGAGAATATCCTTTTCACTCATACTCTAATATTACAGGGATATTATCATTTTAAAGTACAGGCCACAGCAAAAAGTTCCATAAAGAATAAAACTAAGGCCAGGCCTAGTAAAAAAAGAAAATGCAGAGATTTTCTTTTCCTATATACACCATTCAATGGACTTCATTCATCGTTCTTCTTGCATGCACTGTTTGCATGTCTTGCAGCCAAATCTAGGCTCAGCAAGCCATAAATGTACAGAAAGGCACATATGATAGTGAGGATTAGTTGCTTTCCTTCCAGTCACTTTCTCCCTTATTTTCCCCCTCTTACTTTTCAAGATAAACCCAGTCTTTTTACAACTCTCATTCAGACACAAATCTGTACCTCTTCACAAATAAAAATGCAAGCAGCTTAACAATAAACGGGAGTACTAAAATCTCAAGCAAACAGTCTTGGGTCTGAAGGGTCTACATGGCTACTGCTGCACTTGCATCAGGCACTGCAGGCACATAAACCAGGTCTGTGGAGCTCTCACTTCTGGGCACGACTTTGTATAACTCACGTTACTTATGTACAACCCAGATGATGCAAGAGAAGAAAAATGCTAATCTCCAGCCTTTAATCTTCTCTAATTCAAGGAAAAATGAACCATCCTGCTACAGAAGAATCTTGACTCCTCATGCTCTCATGTGCCCAGGTAGCCAAGGCCAATAGCATCCTGACCTGTATCAGGAACAGCACAGCCAGCAGGGCCAGGGCACTGATCATCCCCCTGCACTGTGCACTAGTGAGGCTGCATCTTGAATCCTGTGTTCAGTTCTGGACCCCTCACTACAAGAAGGACATTTTGGCGCTGAAGAAGGTCCAAAGAAAAACAGCAAAGCTGGTAAAGGGTCTGGAGCACAAGTCTCATGAAGAACACCTGAGGGAACAGGGGTTCTTTAGCCTCAGAAAAGGAGGCTGAGGGGAAAGCATACTGCTCTCTACAACTACCTGAAAGGAGGTTGTAGTGAGGTGGAGTCAGTCTCTTCTCTAAATAACAAGCAATAGGATAAGAGAAAATGGCCTCAGGTTGCACCAGGGGAGGTTTAGATTGGATATTGGAAAAATTTCTCCACTGAAAAAGTTGTTAAACATTGGAACAGGTAAGTTACCATCCCTGGAGGCATTTAAAAGATGTGTAGATGTGGCACCTGGAGACATGGTTTAGGGGTGGACTTGGCAGTGCTGGGGTAGCAGTTGGACTTGATAATCTTAAAGGTATTTGCCAACCTAATAAATTCTATGATTCTATGCTGGTTTGCAAAGCATCACTAAAGTATCTTTCCAATAAAATTCCTGTGCAAATGTTTGCATCATCTAGCTTGAAGGGAACTGGTGCTTTGATGTGAAGTGTTTTCATCCTCAACCCCAGGATTTGAAAGTGTCAAAGATGCCACCAAGTGTTCTGTGTCCATTACTCACATCTTATTTCTTACCAAAGTAATCTGTCTTCAGAATTTTTGATTTTTGATACTTCTACAACATTTTCTACTTCAAAGTAGAAAGTTGTTTAAAGCTTTACAAAGATCACCCAACTAGTGACCTAGAAGGCAATAAATAAGATTATATGTTCTTTTGGTACTTCTGTAACTATCCAGACTCAAGAAAGCATGAAGATAACGCACTTATCCAGAAGCAAGAAAAACAATCTGAAAATCAGTGTATTTTCACTTTTTCTACGCTTCTTGCTATAATATTAAAAAGAAAGAAAAATCCCAATGACTCAGAAGCTTTGACCTATAAAACTTGAAAAATCTCCCTCACTGAAAACCACTGACAACTACACTCTCCAATTCTCTTGCATGCTTTGTACAATAGCCCTATTTCATAAGAAGATGGCATTGTCTTTCATCAACTGTTCAGCAGCAGAGAGTTGGGATGCAATAGACAAGGCAATTCTCTTTATCCTGTGTCTTCCCAAACCACTGATTATTCTGGTATTATTTCTATGGTCTTTGTCACTTCAGAAGACTGGTTTAGACTTTTACAGTGCCTCACTTCATAATGCCTGTATGTTTGTCCCACACAAGAAGAAGAGAACAATTCTAGAGTTTTACCAGTAGTCTCTACAGTGTTATGCAGTGAACCTGGGTTAGCAATCTATTCAATGAATTGAAGGTGATTTTCTATTTTGGGAGGCAGGCTAAAATTCCAGACTCTCCTTATGCAAACCCCCATGCCTTTTAACCACCTTCAATTTATGTTGTTATTTTAAGGTAATTTGTATTTGCATGATTTGATAATAATATCAATTTCAGCCTTTAACAGCCCATAAGCCAGTTTTATCTACCTGCCTGGATGTCAAATTAATAGTAGTAATCCTTGCAGGAGGGACAAAAGCATATTGGAAAAGTTAGAAAGTGATTTGCAACCTAATGCAAGGGCCTTTCTGGCCCAACTTCAGCCCCTGAGAGCACTACAAGAGCTGAAATGCAGCAGCTTGCTGACATATCCTCCCTTTGTCCTTGTCTTCGATGCTTCACTATGTGAGCCAGAGAGGCCTAGGCCAGCTCGTTTGCCTGCTGCAGAGATACAGGATTCTTAAATGTTCATGAAGTAAATGGCAAAGATCTCTCAGGTCCTTTTATCCAACAGAGTTCCTTTATAGCACTACATGTTACATTGTATGGCACTTCACAGTAAAGGTGGTGGCAGCCACAGTAGCACCCTTTTCTGAAGTTCTGAATAAAGGTTTTCAAATAGTTTTTCACCAGACGGGTAAGAGACATTTACTTTCCTAATACTACACTGGTTTGCTTTGATTTATCACATTATCTCTTTGGAAAGTTTTTTACTCTTAACATTATTTGAAGGAAAAAAAAAAAATCTGAAATAATCAGTTTGGAAATCTGCAATGTACCTTCTCTCATGCTCCATATAGACCACTATAATAAAACCAGCCTGATACATCAGCTGCCTTAGCATGTAGAAACCAATCCTAGCATAAGTTACCCTCCTGTCTCAGTTCTATTCTCTTTGTAAGAACCTTTTAAAAGTGACTGGAATAGAGACCCACATCTCTCAGTGTTTTACAAGTATGGATTAATAAACTCCTTGCTCAGTATTGCAGGAAAGTCCTTTTATAATCAATATAAAGGATAAAATGTGATGCAGAGTATGTACCCTGTGTAAGAAACTGAAAGAAGAACACAGTGAGAAATAAAATACTGCTATTTTAATTGAAACTTGCTCCTTCTCCTCAATGATTTTTTTTCTTTCTCAGGTGTTTAGCAACACCTGCTAGTCACTGGACAGCCCTCCAAAGCCGGACCTGAAAGGCACATACGGTGCATGTGGTACTTAAAGAATTTGCTATCTTGTCTCCTTCCAGCAGTGGATTCTTTGTTGGTGATGCCAAAATGGAGAGCATGCCCTGGTAACTTGACATTAAATTCTACCCTCATCTATTCCAGAATAAATCAATATCTACTTGAATTTCACTAGTATCCAGCAGGTTGGGCCAAAAGAAATCTGACTTCCATGATGCAACTCTTGCAGTGGATTTGAACTAAAGTCCAGTAATTCAAAGTTTCCCTTCCATATATGGTAGGTATACGATATTCCCCATAGATATGTTATTCCTCAATATATAGCATGATATACTGAGAAAGCACCAAATCCACAATAGCTTTGTGTTTTACTCATTCTCACACTTTACCCTGGGCATTTGCTAGAGGGCACAGTCAGAGACATGGTATCGTGCTAGATAGACTTTCACCCTGACCTACATATCCAAACCACATTCCTATGTTCTTAGGTACCATGAATGGATGATATGGGTTTAATCACTGCTGTGTTGCCCTTGGACATTCTCCATCTGGCATTTTAAGGGTGTGATGACAATCACACATTCTCTGAAGAAAGCATGAAAAGTGAGAAATTTAAATACCATTGTTTGGAATGTTATTATTTCCAGATCACAAAAAAGAGATGCTTAGTGTATCTCGCAAGTAAGAGGCACAAGAGAGACTGATCCTGAAGCTATGGCAGGCTTAAGTTTCACAAAATAAAGGTCACATATAGAAGTTGGTTCTGTCCAAAAGCCACAGCTGATGTATTTGTAGTGCAGCCTGTCATTCATCTGATGACACTAAAAACTAATTGTAGCTGGTTGGTTGCCAGGCTAGGATGTCAGGCTGCAGGACAAGAGACCTGACCAGCCTGTGGTTTAGGCCAGAGGATCTGTTAGCTATTTGAGCCCCACATTCATTTACAGTCTAAACCACAGTCCATCCTCCGGTCACAAAATCCAGTATCTTCTTTCATCCTGGAACCCAAATCACCACATATAACCTGACAGGACTGTATTTCCCACGTCAAAGCACGAGACTGAATCAATCTGGCTTAAATACACAAACTGCCAGCATGGTACAGAGTAAGGCACACAAAGCTGTCCTGTACAGTGAAGTTACACCAGCATGAAATATGGTGAGGAAGTGTTACATTTAGATCACTTTCAGATGTTCAGACTTTATTTCTTTTTCCCTATTTAGTTTTATTATTATTATTTGGAAATTATTAAAACAAAGTGGGGGAAAAGACCCACTTAGTATGAAATAATTGTTTCTGCATACGGAAGTGCACAGACAACAGCATGAGTTAACTATAATGATATAGTATTACTGGAAAATGCCTCTGTGTACACAAGCCCATTGTCTAAATTCATGTTTCCCTGTCCTTAAATGAAGAATATTCTGCTTTATATTAGTGAGTAGGAAGTGCTCACACACTGCAGCGTTGGAACATACCGTTATTCCATCAGAGAGTAATTAGAAAACTCAGACATTTGGGACAAGTGGTGCACACAGACCTTTCCAGACTGATTGCAAGTTCAGTGCGCAAAATAGCCCAGCTTTGCTAATCTCCTGCGCAAGAGCATAGAACCAGTGTTACATGTTGCACACATTAGGCAACCAAGTATACAGAATCAATTCAAAGCAGCTGTTGAAGTTCAGACATTTTAGGGGAGCTATAGGGTGAATTCCTCCATCTATACATCTTATTTTTTTTTTTTTTTTTTTTTTTTTTTGGAAGGGGGAATGCAAAGGAGGAGGGAATGAAAAATTGATACTGCTCTGTGCTCCAGATGAAAGAACAAACATAATTTTATTTTCTTTAATGACTGCACTGGATTCTGAAATTAAACCCAGCGGGTAAAAAGATCCTGCGCAGATTTCAAAAGAGATCATGTAGTCTGTCCATGTGCTAAGGCAGGCACATTTTTTAAGCCCTGCCATGTTCTGTAAAACTGAAAAAGAGTTATCCCTGTGAGCAGTCTGCTTTTCAAAGCCGTCTATCTCCACCTACCCCAAGTCAGTGGATATTCCAAATAAATGTCATCCTAACTCTAAATGTCATTTTTGTGGTGCCTCCCTCTAACTTTAGGAGAATTCCTGCACACCCTGCATTAAATATTATTAGAGCTCAGCATTCAGATAGCATTCCTTTTTTGTTTTAACATTTCAGCAGAGCCAGACAAAAGAAAAAGCCCCCAAAACAACAAAAAAAACCCAACCCCAGCCATATAAATAACAATATAATCCCCGGCACAGATTGAAAACCAACTGAACTGAGCATAGCTAACCTTCACTCTGAACTCACTCCAGCTGCAGGTTAATGCACTTAATTGCAGAGCACCTGGTCAGAGCCTCAGGTATATGAATCATCCCCACAGCACACCTTTCAATCTTTTATTCTTAGGTAATGCCCTGGGGCAGCTGACAGTGACTGTTGAAGCTTTGTTCCTGGTGGGTGTGCCAATACGCTGTCAGAATTCCCTTATTATATGCAAAAGGCAGGTTGTACTTTAAAGCATGTGTACGGATCTCCAAGGCTGTGGTTTGAGGATATGCCGTCTCCAGCAGCAATACCGAGCTAACACGTACCTACCCTCCCTCCAGAGGAGCCTCTGCTGCATGCTGCTGCTCCCAGGCCAGCTTGCATTCCACCAGTTTTGCTAACACAGCTGTTTGTGGGGTCGTGCTGGGAGCAGGATCAGAGTCATCTTAAAAATCAACCCTAACAATATTTATATGTTTTTAACACCAAAACAAGGCATAACATTAAGGTAGTATTGATTCTGGAATCATCATGTTCTCAAATGGCAGCCTGTGAGTGTATGTGTATTTGCATACATGTGTTTTTTTTTTGTATGTATTTGGAAGACAAATATTTTTTTTTTAGGGTCTATGTACATACACATCACTTCAGACCTCCTACAATACCTCCTTTTAAAAACAAGGCAGTCCTTCTTAGTTTAGCAAGTTCTTTTATAACTCTAAGTAAATTGCATAGCATTTACCCATGGAAAGCCTGTTCTTGGACACAGATTTCTTTATAAATATCAATGGTAAACAGACAAACTGAATTAACTGCTAACCTAAATACTACAATGCATATACTACATGCACATAACAGGTACAACCATGTGTGTTTTATAAATAAATACCTATGGGCGCATGTATTAGGCACTGAAATGCCTACAGGGTCTTTTGTTATGGGTGGACTACTTGTGGATACTTAAAAGTTCTTGCTAGTCTGGGATTGATTATGTCCTGCTATTCAAGTGGTTAGCAGCTTTAAACGGGTAAATATAATTTAAAAAGGGCGGGACAGTGTTTTGGAAATACTTGGTCACTGTCTTATCTTGCACAGACATAACTATGAAAGTACAATCTTATATTAACTGAATTACATTTCTTTACACAGGTTTAATGCAATTCTTGTTACATGACATCCTTCAACTGTAGGTGATGCATAGCTAGAGAATTTGAAACTAAGGGATATAAGGAAGGTTAGTGAAGAAAAAGTTTTGGAGAAGGCAAACGAGCTATGCTGAACATGTCCTTCAGAAACAAAATTAATGATAGTTTGTACAAGAACTGTATTATAAGAATGACAGTCTGGAAATTATAAAACTGCCCTCTCTTTACAATACTGATTTGTTTCTTTGATGTGTGTTAGCACAGAAGATTAGGTTACTCCTTAAATTACAAACAAACAACAATCAGACATTGTCACAACAATCTTGGTGTTGTCATCTTTTCCATTATGCCATTCCACTGCAGTGGTTGGCAAACTACCATTCAAATACCAAAGTACACAGTCACAATGATTATGATTTCAAGCTACTTATTTTCAGTCTGCCTGATACTCGTTTTTGACCTCTTGCTTCATTAAATATCTCCATATAATGGGTATGTTGCAAGGGTAAAATACTAAAATCCTGATTTCGTAGCATTTGATGTTTGCTTTGTCCAAGCGCAATGAGGGAGCAAACGCAAGTGAAGAGTTGAGCTTTGTGTTGTAAGCCTCCACAAGCAGGAGCCTCCTGAGAAATGGGGCTGCTGGTCTTGCAGACAAAAAAAGACCAAATCTGCCTCCATGGAAATTGACATTGAAACACATGCTGACTGACGCAGAATCAGGACTTTGTAGCTGGAGAGGTCACATTCAAATGCAACTTTGGAGCCTACCATGAGACCACACCTCAAGGGTGAGTGATGGATCCAAAGGGCAGACCATTCAGATACCCTTTCAGGCTATAGATGCGTGGCAGTATACAGAAACAAGAATTTCTGTCTATCACGCATAGTTTAAGATATAGTTACCCTTGATGACCTGTAGGAAGACTGGTAACTTTATCTTAAGCTATAGTAAGATTTAAATAATCTAAATGGTTTCATAGAATTGTTAGGATTGGAAAGGACCTTAAGTTACCTGTATTTACCATCAGTCACAGCACAATAATCTCTTCAATAATTAAACAATCTGAGGTCATCACAGTGTATTTTTCCCCTTTGTAATCATCATTTTCTTCTTCAATAGGGTGGGACACTTCATCATATATTGTAATGACACAGATATGCATCTACCCTGATGTGACAGGAGAACCCAAATCATGCATTTATCATCCAAAATGATAACATTGGCTATAAATTAAGATCATCTTTCTCTAACGGCCTGAGCAAGGTCTATGCATCACTTGAGCTCTTTAAGTAGTGCCTAAGTGATGCACCATAGAGAATTGCACCATGAGAAACAGAGTCTCTCTTATATCCTGTCTCTAAAACAGAACATTTTAAAGTCATAAGTGTTTCAAAGTCCATGACACAACTGAGAAGTTACTCCAGCATCCCTAATTTTGCACAGTTACAGATCCTAGAATCTAGTCTAATGCTTTTGATGTTTCTACTGTCCTTGGTTTTAGCTTTATTAAAAATTCAACTTTAAATTCAATTAGATGATACTTTATGGCATTAGAATAAACATAATTTTATCATCAGTTTGGTTACTTTCCATTTTGCTTCTCCATGTCAAACAGTGAAATAATATAGTTACCATAATCTCCCTATTTCTACTGGTCCCAGGTATTCCTGAAGAGTCTTTCTTCCAATTGTAGACCAAGTGCTCACAAAAACTGTGTCAAAGCTAAAGCAGAAAACAGACACATCCTTTCTTGACTCTTATGATGAACACTTGCTGACATAGGTCATAAACTTCATTGCGTTTATTCCAGACAAAAGCCTGCTACTATGTAGTGGGGGTTATCTTTCACAGGAAAGAAAAGAGAAATGCTTGCTCTTGTTTCTATAGGTCAGTTTGATTTTATTACTATTTAGCTGATATTATAGTGTTTGGGGCTTTTTTTTTCTTTAAAGAGGGAAAGAGTGAAGTTCATCTTGCTCAGCTTCTAATCTCTTGCCAAATGGGTTAGCTAGAAGCATTTATACTGACAATATACAGTCTAAGCTGCAGCAGTTCTGACTTGTCTGTTGCTGTCCAGTCTCCCCTGAGAACGTTTACTGTAGCCAAGATAAGTTTTGGTCCACAGATTATCTATTAATCTTCCTTGTTAGTGGCGACACTTCAAGCCTGGGATCTCACTGCCTTATGAAATGGTAGCACAGGAGAAACCCACCCAAGCTTACGGGCTAAGGCAGGTAATCAATCAATGCGAATAACAGCGCCATACAGACAAGATTTAATAAGAAGAATGAATGGAACTAGCTAAGCCCCCAGGGACAGATGAACCTACTTCTCATTTTCTGTTTATTAAAACCATTCATATCAATTTGTCATGTGGAAGCATTTAGTTCATTCAAGCACAAGCATAATTTGAAAATCCTATTAATAATACTTTAAAATATAGACTGTCAAATTCTTTACACACAGGTGATAAGGGAACTAAAACAGCATTTTAAGGTATCTAATTCCAATTTCAGTGCAAGATTTACTAAACAATGGGTCAAACTCACTTGTTCTGCAAATTCTCTGAAGCTAATAGCCACAGAAGGCATGAATTCAGGAACACTCATCCATTCACTGCCCTCAAAAGGCCAGATGTGAATGCCTCTGAAGGTGCCTTTTTTTCCTATCAATTTCCTGAGATTTTTCTTTCTATTTCCTCTAACTGGTTGCAAACTGAATTCAGGAAACTTGAAAGAGTTCCTAGAAATTCAAAAAGCTTTTTTTTGTCAGGAGAAAGAAGCATCTTTCAAGCTCTTCCATTAGCAAGGCCGAAGGATGCTCATTCTGGCTGAAAGGCACTTGCTGTATTTTCATACCTACAGCAGGTCTCTACCCAGGCCACCAAAAGAAGCCAACCCCAGACCTGCTCTACAGGGCAGGACTATGTCAGGCCATGAACAGCTGTGGATGTTGCTCTTGGGAGAATGCTCTTTGCAAGACATTTAATTGGAAAGTTTATGCAAAAAAAGGCAATTACTAGGGAGCAAACCCTGTCACCCTGTTCTCTGCATTAGTCCTTGCACAAATTTCTATATTATTATGAATTAGACCACATTTGACTCACAGTTGTACCTGTCCCTGCAGTGAATTGTGCATTTGGCCATTATCCAAAGCTTGCCAAAATGATAGTCTCTTCATTTACTGGAACTACCTATAATTCGGGCTCTATATGTCAGGATGAGAGTACGATAAATGTCTGCTTGTGGACTTTGGGAGTGTAATTGCCAAAGAGCAATTTGAGATGCAAACCAGAAGTTTTCCTGGTGTGACCTTGCCTTTGTCTTGCTCTCTTGCATTCATCACCAGTAAGCCAGACACTTAGCCCTGGCACAACATCTATCTTCACGTATGTAATTAGTATCACACCTACAGGCTCTGTTTCTTTTAAATAATCCTTTGATGAATGCTAGAGATATTAACCATATTATTAGAAGGAGATGGTGTTTAGAAGCAGCAAAAAATGTTATGCTACCTGACTGCTTTGTTCTTTTGAGTTATTGCATGGAGAGAGAAAACAAAACCCTTTCTCTGATACAAAAGAATATACAAAATCCTGCTACATATTTGGTGGAATTGCTTCAGATTCAAGCAGGTACTAATAATCTGAGGCAGGAAGGAGAGGAAAGACAACTTCAACCTCTCAAAGTATTCAATAAAGTCATGGTTCAGGAACAGCTCAATACATGACAGCCTATAAACCTCAAGGCTGGGAAGTCGAACAACGGCTTGGTATGAAATGATCAGACCAGACCTCCCTCCTTAAACTAAGAGACTGCAGTACCTGGTAAAGTTTTATAGCCCTAACAAGATCTTTAACAAATTAAAGCCACTGGAACGATGACTTTGTTCTTTCTTTTCAAGCTGCCCACCTTCCCATTCCTATCCAGCAATGCTGCTGCCCAACGGATGGTTTTAATTCAGGTCCCAGAATGGTGCAAAGCTTGGTAGTCATACAATAAACCTTTTAAAGAAGAATTAAGGTTTATTAGTGCTGTTTAAGTGTTGTAGAAGCTCCACTACAATAAATAGAGACTTCTGTCATTTTTGTCTCCTTGTTATAATTGGCTAAATCTATTGGAATATATTCATAGCTGAAGGAAGACTGGGATCCCTGTGACTGCACTTATATTTGCATTATTTATGTAGCAACAAGAACTAAATAAGGCAAAGAAATAAGATCCTTGATCATCCTCTCCTTTGATCATCTTCCCCTTCCCCCAGCACTTAAACAGAGTATACCATAGAGGTATTCTAGTTCATAACTGGAGTTCCACACATCAGTTCTAAGAATACTACACCAAAATTTACCCAACATTTGAAGGTACATAGGGTTGCTACATTATGAGGCTTTAACCTGAGGATTATATTTTTGACTGTGGCAATACTGGTATCCCATATAATGGCCTGCAAATAGCTGAGCATACACACATGAAGTGTTAGTTATCTTGTGTTGCCTCCCTGCCCAGTAAGCAGGTAGTTAACATGCAGCTCAAGCATGAGAAGGAAATACACATTATTTAAATATCGTACAAATTAGGCAGATCAGTCTTCATCAGAACTCAATCTAAAGTGGTCATGTAGAAAAGATTTGACCAGCAGCAGTTCAGTGTACCCTCAAAGACAAATCAGCTCTCAGCAGAGTGCAGATTCTATCTGCTTTTGCTCTCCCAGCTAGGCAGATGTGCCTGCACTGTATTTTCCATAGTACTGTAGATATTCTGTAATTTTCTTTAACTTCCTATAAGAACCTTCTATTTTCTGTGGACTGTCACTGTTTAAATTCCTAGCCAAAGAAAGATGCCCATCAGAACACAGGCAACAGTCCCAGGAACTCTCTTTGCATACAAATATGAGACAGACACAGGAAGCATTTTCCTTCATTTTGAATTTAAGTTTCAGCTTTAAATGACATTTCATAAACTGTTTTTTCCATTCTATTCAAGATAGCTCTTGGATTTAGTACAAGGCTACAGGAAAAAAGCAAATTGGTATCAAGATTTTGCATACTTAAAGGAATGTAAAAGCACATTCATACCCATATAGGGTGTAAGCCATGCCAGTGAACAGAAAGAAAAATGCTAGGAAAATACTTTCCTATTACATGTATGAAGTTTCGGGTTCAGCTCTAGGTAGTTTGTATTTTGAATTCACCGTCAGGTTTTGGCATGTGCCCTTCTGTTGCCTACACAGGAGTCCAAGAATCAAACAGAAATCCTGAGGATGTTGCACTTGAAATCAGATCCACATTTCTTAGGAGCTTTCATGGTCCAGGTGTAAAACCTCCCATAAACATTAGACATAGCTCAAACAGAGAAAACCACCCCTCAGTTTGACAAGCTGCTAACCACAAGGCCACAAAGTAAAAAGCAGCAGCTTCTGAAATCAAAACACATGGTATTCTTAACTGACACCCATAAAACAAAAATTAGTTGAAACACATTCTTCACAGGGCTGAAGCTGCATTTACTGCACACTGAATAAAAATCCCAACAAAAGAAAAGGTTCCAGTTGCTGAGACTAAACTTGGAAGTTACATTCTCAAAATATCCTCATTGCAGGTTTAAATCTGATTCAATGTACTTCCAGAAGCTTTTCACTGACTTTAGTGACTATTCTCAAAAAATTAAACCAAGCTTTCACCCTCACAAACCAGAAAATAACACTATCCACAACCAAAAAAAAGCCACAACCCCAGGAGTTCTCAGGGCATTGCTGCTCATTAAAAGTGCAGGACTGACAAATAAGTTTACCAGACTACGTAGTGAAAGTCTCTACTAATACTAGGCCACATCCACTTAGCTGAACATTTCTTCATGATGACTGGAAACACAAACTTTCCAGTGATGAGTTGTTTTCACATTTTCCGTAATACATCCTACCCAAAATGGGACAGTGTGCATGCAGACTGCACTGTGGAAACGTATACTCTCTCTTACATTCCACTTTAAATTACAAGCAGTTAATGAACAATGTGTTAATGCATGACAGCTGCTGACTACAGAATTTAAGAGACTGGTGGTTTATAACTGCAGGTTACTAATGTCTATAGCAAAATGCATTTGTTGTTCCTCACTGCAGTTTCCAAGCTCTGAAACAGCAGCACTGTGCAGTGGACTATCTTGACGCAGTGAGAATTAGGCCTTATGACTTGAATTATGATTAGGAGAACCAGAATTGAATAACATTTTCTTTCCATACACACAACAATGTCAACACAGACGATATTTCAAAAACCATTAACAGTGTCTCCAGGTCCAAACCCATGTTTTTTCTTTTCCTATGGCTTGCTAAGTCATTTAATTTTTAATAGATGCATTTTCAATTCATGGTTCTACTGTATGCAAATACCAATACAATTACATTTGCACAATTAGTTCTAAGTATACAAAAATAAATATATACACACAATGCTTGAATCATATCTTTTTGCATTTATGCCATTTGAAGTTTGCATATGCTTTGTTTAATGTTGGATACCTTATTCTTCCGGTCTATATATATGGTAGCCCATGGACATCTTTTCATTTGTTCAGCTGGTTGAGCTCGAGTGTTTGTTCTTACTTCTGCCTACTCTAAAAGATCATCCATTGTATCCTTTGACACCAATACAGGGAAGAAAGGAACACAAAATATACACTACAATGGGGGGAGCCATGGCTTCGGAATGACATTGAATTAATTTTTTGTTAGTGTCTGTACTTCTGTGTCACAATGCACAGACTTTCTTATAGATTAATTTTGTGTATGTGCTTGTGCTTGGTTTTTTTTGTACCTATACAGCTGTGACTGTACAGAAAAATCCTGTAAATATAGGGTCCTGTATCAGGGATTGAATACCTGCGGATATTCAAGCCTCAGACTGTCACAAAGCAGGAAAAAACACACTGGTCCTGCAATGTCTTCCTCAGTTGAATAACCTCAAGGCTTTACTGGTGGTATATGCATGGGATATAAAATCATGATTTTTCAAGGTAAAGCAGCCTGCCTAAAGTTTGGACTTGTTTCCCAGCAAATACTGTGCAAGGCCAAAGATATGTTCAGCTTCCACTGAGTAGGTGACAGAGCAAAGACGGTAAAAGCTGGAGGGGTGAAGCAGTGTGCCAGTAAAAGTTTGTTTTCTTCTGCCAAGGAAACTGCTGGTTTCAAGGCAGATTCAATTAAAGGCAATGGATGTTACCTTGAGGAGCTACTTTGTTTACATTTCAAAGGCCTAGTCCTCTTGTTAGACTGATACTGTTTCATGCAGCTCCTTAATGAAAAGCATTTGTTTGGTATTATACCTCAACAGCAAATTAGATTCTCCCAGGACAGTTTGACTATGTGAGAAAGCCTTTGTGACTGGCCCAGACTTCTGTGGTGTCATTAAGATGATGATCCTCACATCTGCTCTTTCAAATGTTCTCCTCAAGGAAAACATAAAAAATATTCAGATCTATTACAAATTAAGAGGATTTATCACCTCAAGTGGATTAAGACAACTTATTTGCCCCCTAAATTGCTGAACTCAAAATAAATGATAATAGTGAACATCTTGAAAGTTTTTCTTACCCACTATCTTTAACCAGTGTCCCTTTCAGACTCTGGCAGTTTCAAGCAAGCAGCAGTGGCAGATTGTTTCAGAGGGTTTTGGAAGGGTTCTCACTGTACCAAGAAATGAAAACGATGGAAAAATGGCAAGGCAAATGGCTGCAACCATGTTAGGCATTTCCTGCCTCTTGCTTCTCTTGTACTGTCATTTCCACTGCCAGTCTAGAAATTAACGTCTACCTATAAAGTTACATTCAAAGAATTTTTGTTATAAGAACCACAGAACACTACAAGAAGCCCACTTACTTTGAGGAGGAAGCTCTGCTGTAATGTGAAATAGCTATAAAATAGTTATATATATATGGAAGCTAGTAAGGAAGCATTTCGATAACCATCACTTTAGTGTCTAACACATGCTGGAAAATAACAATTTATCTATTGAGAGATATATGTGGTGAATGCTGTTGCAGAGTACCTGTCAAAAATCCTGCAGTTAAATGATCACTGAAATCTAAAAGCTGTGTTATCCTTTCTGTTATTACTGGTATGCTATTGCAGTCAAGTTTGGAGTGCTCCCTGAATGAAGCATGGAAGATTCATCCTAATACTACAAATATATTTAGAAGAAACCACCATAATTATGATTTATTTATACTCAAACCTCAAAATCACTCTAGTATTATTTGTCACCTACAAAAACTGAACACATGCAAGACAACCTGGCAGCTTCAGATTCAGTCCCTGGCCCTGCTAAACAAGGTAATTTTCACCTTTGCCAAAGAAAGCCAGAAACACTGTATCCCCAACCAGAAGAGCTTGAATGACAACTGACTTATATTAGGAATTCCTTGTGTTCAATCAGCTACCCTTGATGTGAGATAAAGGGTGTTGATGAAAACAGACAGAACCCAGTTTCAGTCTTCTCTTGGGAAGAATGAGGACTTTTTTTACATAGAAACCAATTCATTCCTGGCATAAGGCTTTTTACTTTAGCGGAATTATACCAAGGATGAAAACAGGTCATCTTGTTTTGTTCTACATGCTTCACATCAATGATGAAATAAACCGGGTCTCAAAGGAGGGGTGATAAAAAGTCAGCACTCATGCTTTGTTGTGATTTCTTTTAAACTACAAAACCTTCTAACGCTTCGTTTTTAAAGTATATTAGTTTGATTTATCATTGACTTATGCAACACTCTGTGCAATGACAACTAAAAGCTTTTCATGAAAAATAAAACACTACTTTCTGAAATCATCCAGACCCAGCAAAGCATATGTATCACAGCCTTCACAAAGAAATCAGAAGTCACCTGCCATAAGTACCCAACTGGAAGGAGAAAAAAACATCAAAACAACAAAGGCTTTCTAATTATTCTGGAATCTCCATGTTTGTATGCTTGATTTGTGCTGCTTTAATGAATCCTGATTCTCAAATAAATGCTGGGAACCTGTTTACTGCAAATTAGGCATATTATACAAGGCATCCAAAGACAGGTTTTGGTAGCATTCAAGGAGCGCAAATGGAGCTGGATATTTAATTTATGATTCTATGCTGGTCTGAACTATAGTTTTTGTAACCTGAACATCTCTTGTGATATTCCAAATGTATTTATAGTGCTCCACAGTAATGGTTGCACATGCTGCAGTCACACTATCATGCAGAGTCAGCGATATCGCTTTGATCATCCTGTTATTTGGGTTACTTTATGACAGTTTTAAATGGCTGAGAACTGCACAGGGATGCCTTAATTGTATCATTAACCACAAACAGCAACTATATATTAACAATCTGTAACTACCCCTGAACAATGTAAACAGGAAGCTGGTGCTGGAAACTCATTTTGAAGATTTCCACTCTTCTTGCAGATAATGTTTCAATGATCCAGGTCACAGGCACAAATGAAAAGTGCCAGTCGGGAGTTTTCACTGTTGCTGGACCAAAAGAATGGACATTTCGGCAGTCCTTAAAGAGGTTTTATGCCATTACCTTCAATAGAACTGTACGTAAAGTATCACAGCACTTTAATTTAGTTATAATATAGTAAACTCCCAGTGATCTCTGACAATGTATATACTTGTGATGCATTTTTATTATTAAAAAGATAATGTCTATTAAATATGAATAAGAGCATTATGTAAGTCAAAATAAACTTTAGAGATCAGAAATGCTCCTCTCCAAATCAAGGTAGTCATGATCCATTCTTGTACATCTAGAAACTAGAAACTAGTTCTACTCCAGGGGTTGGCCAGAAATTTGGCCACTGAGGCAATCAGAGTTTTAAAATGTGAAGAGAAATGGAGATAAGTGGGGCTTATGTGACATGCACTGAGAAAAAGATAAAAGTTTTATTGAATGGGGAAGTAGTTTCAAATCCAATCCAGAAGCATGTGGATTTGATCACGGCTTCTTCATCCATACACAAAACATTCTAAAGTACGTCCTGGTTTCTTAATCTCTTAACTTATTCTTGGGGATCACATGCACACTCCCAGCTCCCTCAGACCTCTACCCATACTTTCCAGCTTCATTGCCTGACTGCTCCCACACCTCCCTTCTTTCTGCCCCTACAACATAATTTGCCACTGCCACAAAACGGAATTATGCTTGTTTTGCTGAGAAGCCTCCAGTCAGTCAGGTGCATTTAGATCTGTCACCAAATACTGTGTGTGGAGGTTCTGGAAGTACAGCAAGACATTCCTTTGGTATGTCTATTAGCTTAACTGACTTCACTAGCAGTTTTAGTGACCTAAAGCAACAAAAAGAATTCATTTTCTACTGTGTGTTCCAGCCAGTTTGATATAATCTAGAGAGCAGAGCAAGTTGTGTCAATAATTATATTGGATTTTACTGAAAAGCAGCCTCTATATAAATAACAGAGCAGATCAGATGAAAACACAGTAATCTGAACAAATGTTTTCAGTACTGGGAAGTGTAAGGTGAGCAAATTGCTGCCCTAAGGACAAGCTGAAAATCCCTGGCCCCCCCTTTCCAAAGCAAACAAATAGTAGTGAAATGTAATATGATGCTCATTTCCACCAAGAGAAAACCTTTCCTCAGTCACCTTTGTTTTTGAGGTTGCCTTAACATTGTTTTCTTGTAATGTGATACTAACAACTACCCTCAGTATCTTAACGGCTCTCAGGGGGAGGCAGTTGGCCAGCAAGTGTACTGACAAGGTTGAATTATGCTGGACACTTCAGCACTCCCCTTGCTCCAAGATGCTCAAACAACTTAGTAAATATAGACTTAGATATGTTTTACTGCTCTTTGGCCACAACACCCATTTTACATATGGATTGAATGTGATACTTTTCAAAGGCATCAGTTTCAAAACCAGCAGAATGTTCTGGCTTTAAAAACGCTGTGGAAACTGCAGGATTGCAGTGACAGAAGAGGTTTCTCCCCAGATACCTCAAATTTTAAAGCATTAAAAATTGAGAACTTTTTTAAAAGTCTGGACAAAATTACTTCCTGAAAATCAAAAATGAATAATATGATAAGAAATAGAATCCAGAAATTTTACAATTTAGCACTTTGTACCATCCAGATTAGTAGTGATCAGCTGAGATAGACTGTGATTGTGTGTTGAGGACTATGATGTGGGGGTTTTTTTGAGTGGGTTTACCAACAAAGCAAGCACCACCAAAGCTTGTACCAAAGTTACAGGGTTTTTATGCTTTGATGAAAAACTACTTCACTTTGATTTCAGAATATCTTTACAGCCTTTGAGTGACAGGCAGCCCTTTACATTATTAATAAATGTTTTGAATTTAAAGTCTTTAAACTAGAAGATTTTTTGGGAGGAGCTTTGAAAAAACCTAGAAATAAAGCAACCCATCTTAACACTTAAGATAAATCTTTGC
>JAOEHX010016724.1:0-12565 GCA_025448015.1 Bolborhynchus lineola | reverse complement strand
AAGGGTGGTGAGGCACTGGAATGGGTTGCCCAGGGAAGTTGTGAATGCTCCATCTCTGGTGGTGTTCAAGGCCAGGTCAACATGCTTTAGTGTGAGGTGTCCCTGCCCATGGCAGGGGGGTTGGAACTAGATGATCTGAAGGTCCTTTCCAACCCTAACTGTTCTATAATTCTATGCTGCATAAATTTTGTTTGCTTAACACTAAGCCTACATAAGATTTTTTTGCTACTTGTTTTTGAGTGGATCAGGTTAAGCACAGTGTTCTGAACACAAGAATAGTGCAGCAGAGAGGTTTATGTGTGATATGTAAATGTGAATTCACCCTGGGATTAGAATGTAGCCTTGATTTTGGTAACACACATAAGAGGGGTAAGGAACTGAGGCAGAAGTGTCTGAACAATTGCATAGGCTGTACTGTTGTGACTAAACGCAAATCAACCTTACAAAATGATCTGGTTATGAAGTTTGTAGAGTATTTCACAAGCTCTAAGACAATGAAACTTATGTATTGCAATTTTTATCTTCTTTTGCGACAGCATCCATTAAGTCAAATGATAGCTATAAAAATGAGGAAGTGATATTCCTTTTTGGAAATACTTCAAAATCTGAATTAGCTGGCCCTTGCAGAATGGCACTTCACTAGGTAGTCTTACTGAAGCCTTGGAAACATGAAGAACACTAGGTAACACTCTGTGCTAATGGTGCTTTTCTCCATTTCCGATATACTGGAGTCAGAAAAAACTTAATTGTCATTTAAATCCCTTTCCATAGTATGCTTCCAGGAAGAAACTGATCTCTTACAACAAGAAATCTGAATTGGCACCCTGTAGCCAAAGCAGTAGACCAGTTGCATTTACCTTGGAAAAGGGGGTGGTGGTAGAATTTGTCCTTCAGGTGCACTGGAGGGATGATAAGGCATCATGTGTTTGCAAACCTGGCTGTTTGGATCTGCTGTAGTACAGAGAATTGAGTCCTCCTGCTGCCCTGGCTGTTACTGATCAGCATTCCTATACCTTTCCACTCAGCACTGCTTGAATGAAGTCCCTGTATTCTGTGGAATTACTTCCTTTAAAGCATGGTTTAACAGAACAACATCTATGTATATAAACTTTAGACTGATGGAGCCTGAACAATATCTCCAAATTTTTTGGACCAAGCTGACAGCTCTTCCAAAAGGATTCATGATGGCAACTTCATGTCTTTTTTCAGCAAAACTGTGTCACAGATTTGGTCCTACTTTTCTTGTTCTTTGATCCTTGATCAGTTTCCATCTAGTAATTGCTTTAAAATTGGAATACATTTAAAAGCACAGAATTCTGACTTTGTATAAAAGGACTTATCCATCTGGGTCTAAAATTGCAGCACAAATTAATATAATCCATATCTGCATAGTTTATCTGGTATATTGCTAAAATAAATTAATTTCTAGTGCAAAGTGAAATAATCCTTCTAAATAGTGGCCTTAGATCAGTTGTCTTGTATCATTAGCATATGCATCTTATTGCTAGGACACATGGGGATGCATTACCTGGTTGCTTTATATCAAAGCAAATTTTAATTATTTGATGATATGAATAATTTTTACTAAGAAGTTAACAAGTACTTAATATATTATTGTAATTGCATGTCCAATGAACTAACATGTATTTATCACTTGACATTTACATTCAAATGCAAATGAGTATTTATAAAAGCGCAGTCTCAAAGATCTTTCAACATTAAGAGCATATCTAAAAGTAAGCATGTTCTTTCTGCTTCTATTTAGTCATCTGTGACTCTTTGGAAGATCATGTTTCTGGAGCTGGGATCATGTGTGCCCTGGGCTACTTTCCATGTGGCAATATCACAAAATGCTTGCCCCAACAACTTCACTGTAATGGTGAGGACGACTGCGGGAATCGGGCTGACGAAGAAAACTGTGGTACGTGGTTGAGACTTTTCTTTGTGTCTAGCACCTGCAGTCACTGAAACCTGTGAAATACACCAAAATAGAGTTGCGGCGTTAGGAGTAGGAAGTTAAATATTTTGCAGAGTATACAACAGGTCTTTATAAAGCCACACAACAAGCCATTTACTAGAAAAGAAGGATGAACCACATTTTTGTGTATGGTATCAGTTTATCCAATTTCATCCCTGCCTTCAACTTGTTTGCATGTGTCATTTTGATGCATACAAATGGATGTGTGTAATCTATCAAACATCTCTGCTGAGGAGCTGTAGATGTATGTGCTAACAGAGTTTGTATGAAGCTTAATGAACTTCATGGAGGAAGCATAACTTAGAAGAATTTTTAAGGTTTTTCAGAAAATATCCATGTCCTAATTTGGGAGAAAACTGTGACTCTGTGAGTGTGCTGTGCAAGGTACACTGCTACCAGGCTTTGGGGTTTGGAAGTGTCAATGTCTCAGAGAATACACATAGACAGGTCACTGCTCGCTGCTGTGCACTGGCACTTGCCTTTCCATCCTGCTGATTTGTGAGTATGGCCCCAGCACAGCGGTAATCTGTGCTGAACTGTGTCTCACTCAGTGTCTGAACACAGCTCAGAGGGTGGCATAGATCTGGGATAATCTGGGAAAGACCTCCCTATATTTTGTGAGAAGAGAGCTTAGCTATTTGGTTGTGAGCTCTGAAAGCAGGGAGAGAAAATTGGTCCTAGCACATTTTATTTAGTAATGTTGTGAGCTTACTATCAGCCTGGTTAGTTTCAAAGACACTCTCCAGAGCTACTGATCCATGGCAGATGGGGAAACTAGACTTCCTGTTTCTTGGTAGCTTTCCTGTAGACATGGAGGGCAGCCAGATTCATGGTGCCCTTCCTCATACACTGTTTTCAGCTCCCTGGAGCCAAGTAGGTGAACTGTTTTCCTGTCCCAGCTAGGCACACTGCCATCAGAGCTGGGGGTCAGAAGAGGAGAATTCTAATATTAAGTGAAACTTCCTAGTATGCTATGTGTAACAAAAGGAATTTTCTGAAAGAAGTTTCAAACAAAATATCATAAAGGCATTTTTTCACAAGCATTCTCCACAAAATCAATGAACTTTTGAAAGTGGTTGTTCTCATTGTATGCCCGTGAAGCTCATTTTGTACCTGTGTAGTATCTTATACCTATTAAATTTCAGCATCTTACTCCATATGAAAGACACTTTCAATTCTAATCACATCATATGGACTTGCAGCTTTTTCTAGTTTTATGTCTTTGCTGATGCCACAAACATACTTTCCATTGCCAGTAATAAAAATTCTGAACCAAATTGGTTCTTGTATTCTTCTCCTGTAATTATCTTGTCCTACAGTGGTAGAAACTGCTGACAGTGGTGCCCTCTTCAGTTTAACAGTCCTATCACTGTAAATGATTTTTTTAATCCATGTTTCATTTCTGTATGGTACCAGAAAGTCTTTTGTACAAGGGCTTGCTGAAAATATGCAGCTTGATCAGATGTCAATTAGGATATACAGAGTTTTGTAATGGGATGTACAAGACAGTATAGCCTGCAAGACATTTTTCATCTGCAATATTGAATCCTCTTCTGGGTATAGTAATTCAAGAATGAATTAGCCTCAATTTCTGAAAGCCTGAATTGCACAAGATGAAGAGTTATTGTATTAACTTACTGAGAATACCATGCCATGAGTGTTTTTTCCTGTCTTGACCCCATATTCCCATTTAGAAATGCTTGCCACGTATAACATATTAAGGTCATATTCAGCAGTAATGGTTTCTCAAAAACTTGTGTTGCACTTTGAATAAAGGAAGAGTTGCTTCCTTGCCTGAGAATATGGAATGTCCTGATGAGATTTTTTCCAATGTCCCTGAACTGTAGTAAGCATGGGGATCTTTGTGGGATAGGTCTGTTTAGCTCCCAAGACAAAGAAACTATCCGGCTATTTTTGTTGTCTGCAGTTTCTCAGGGCCACGTTAGTGTCTCTGCCTCATTGCAGCACTTATATCTGGTTCCTTCACTCTTTATTTTTTTTTAAATTTACAACTAGTTTCCAGTGTAAGTCATTGCTCCTGGTTACAGAACAGCAATTAAAAATGAAAATATTCCGCTGGAGTAATTGTTTCAAGCAGTATCGTTGGAAATTTTAATCTTATCCACAACGTACTCAATTAAGTAGTCCAACTGTTAAATTCTTGCGCGCTTTCATCTTCCATAATTTGAATAAGAGCTCAAAGGTTGCCAGTCTAAAACATTCAACCCACCAGTCGTGGGGAGGGGGAAAAAATCAGCACAGACCCTGAAAGGAATTTGGACATTTTTAATTTTTTTTTAATGCATGTATCTCAAACACAACTTTACCACCTGCTTTACTAGTGACTTCTTCAGTAATGACTAAGCATTACCTTAAGCCTACAGAAAAATGCTATAGTGAAGACTTGCACGTGCCTCACATACAAACTAATAGCATAACGTAAGGAAACAAAGTGAAAATCTGCCATGGACAGTAGTTATTTCTGTGGTGGAAAGGACCATGCTGATGAAGAAGGAAAGATAAAAAACCAGACACTTCTTTTGAAAAACATAGTGCTGCTGTTGTGGGTGGGGAGAAACAATAGCAACAACAAAAACACCAGGTACCCTACACCTGAGAAAATCCAAAGTCCAGCTGCTCAATACAAGCCCTTAAGCATGCTGAACATTAACAGCGACTGCAGTTACTGAAATAGGCCTTTTAAGAAGCATCAGTAAATGAAACAAGCAGAGAAGCAATCAGCGTAAAAAGCACATGTAGCTCTTCTAAGAGAGTTACTTTATAAAAGTTACTTTATAATGCCCTTGAAACAAAAAGTAAATGGCATCAGTACAAAAGAGACCAACATGACAGGAGCCTCTGAATGTACTTGTAGCCAGTCACTCCATCTTGTAGCAATTCTGTCTCTTTCCTTTTTTAATGAGTAAAGTTCTCTCGTTCCCCACTTCATTCCTATAGAGACATTTATTGTGGTAATCTTTGAGAGGATTTGCAGTATTAGTCCTGTTTAATGCACTGCATGCCCTGTAACAGCAAAACATAATTAGAAGTATTTCAAACTAAACTAAATCCTCACTGAGAGATGTTTTTTCAGATGTGCTGTAGTCACTGTTCATACTCAACCTAGGCACGTAAAGATTGGCTTCATGGTGCGTTCTTCAAATCTGCTTCCTCTTTCACTTCCACCATGCTGGGTTCCTAAAGACAGTAAAATACTGTGTGTGATATCCTCATGAGGAAGAGCTTGAGGCAATGTAGTAAACTGCTGTAAGAGGAAAAGTCTAGCAATTTATCATGCCCAAAGTGATGGGAAGCTTTTTGAACTATCACCAGATAACCTTAAATGTGCATGGAAAATGCAATCTTACTTTTTGAACTTGAAAACATAGTCCATTAAGAGTAGTGGGTGTCTCTCAAATTTGTCATGAATATGACGTTTTTAAATAAAAATGATTTATTTAAAGTTCCGTACTTCGTAATGAAGAATTTTGGGTTTGAGGATTTTCCTTTTTTAGACTTGAGTGTGGCAGTAAATTTTTCCCTGTTGTTCTGCCCCATGCTCACCCTTTCTGATGCACCAAGTTCTCAAAAGCACTGAATGTATTGTTAAACAGTTTAGCCTATATCACATATTTCACTGGAAGGGTGGGTGTTTTTTTAAGCTGTTACCAAACTCAAAATGTGTGGAGAAAACCCCATACATGTAGATATAGACATAATTGATATATGTATGTATATATATATCTCAATTCCAGCTTCCTCCTGTACTCAAGGTCAGTCCTACTGAAGACTTTGATTTCAAACATAATGGTTTCAGGCTTATTTTCAAAGGAAGAGCTTTTCCTGTTTACAGCTGTGAGACTTGATTCTGTAGCTACTTGCTGTTTATAGACAGGAGGTTAGAACATTTGTTTACTTCATTACTTTTTAAACATGAGCAAGAAGGATAAATACCAGGCATAATCATGAATTTTGCTCACCTAATGCTATAGTAGTGTTGACCTGGGAATAGTTCCTAAAAGAAGCAGGGTATTTCTTACATCGAAGACACTACTGTTACAATATTAATGTATTCTAAAAACTCTGTAGGCAAAGACCTTTTATGCCCAATGGCATAGTGAAAGTGCCATGTACATATTTCCAAGCATATATTCATGGAAAGAAGCACTTTGGAATCTCTGCTTTGACAATGATGCTTAAACATAAACAAAGTTAAAACTAACAGTAGATAATAACACGATTTGATTAATGTAAAACAAAAATTACAGAACAGTAGCATTTATGATCTAGCTTTGCGTGGAGTCCACATGTGGTTTGTTATCTTAAAGTGTGTGTTTGTTTAGATGAGCAAATTCTGACACATGAAAAATTACAAAAACATATGAAAAGTTAAATCATAACAAAATGTACTCCACAAATTTGGACAGAAGACAAGCAACATTGCCAGTAATCATCTATTTTTCAAAATACCAACTCTCTTAGTAGCTTTAAACAAAAATATTCCTTCATCTGCTCCCTAATTATTTTAATTTTAAAACTTACACAGAAACATTTCATTTTTATTTATTTTTAATTCTCTGATATGCCAACAGAACTCAGGGCTGAAAAATGTTCAGGGCTGAGCTTTTATCCTAGATAAGGGTCAGCTTTCTCTGAGTAATATTTTCCTGGTATTACATGCAGTGATGAAAGTGTAATGTTACCAGCCTAACAACATTTGTGTAATTACCTCTTCTAGATACACCGAGTCAGTTATTTTGTAGTCATATTATGCTAATTGCAAAGTTCTGCAAAAATTCAGATACATTTAAATTTTAAATCACTGAGAGATTGAATATTTGTTTTTCCTGTGTGATATTCTAAGATCTTTGTGGAATTGTCCCTAATATTCCAGCTATTCTGTTTGATAATCAAAGTGATTTTTTCCTCATAACTGTAAATTAGCTGTGACATTCATATGATGACAGTTCTTGGGGAGAAGCCTTCCAGTAAATTGCAGTGTTGGTTACCTCAAGTTTTATGTTCCAAAACCACCTATCAGCTTGTGAATTTAGTTTGGTACAAAGTTGTAAGTGGAGAAATGTAGAAACAATCAGACCTCAAAAGTCTCAGCTTCTCTCCTTTCAAGGGGAAGTCTGGACTTTACATCTTACCTGGACACTTTGAAAGCATATTTTATTATATGTCTTGAAGTCTAAGATTAAGCCCTGCTGCTTTGTCTCTAATTTATTTAGCACTATGTGTCAGCATCCTGTAGTTACAGGTTCTGAAAATACCTTGGCTATAAAGTACAGGTGCACTCATTTCTTTATAAATATGCCTGCTTTCAGATTTTGAAGTTTTTTCCTAACTTCCATTAGTGTTTGATAGTACCCAAACATGCCGTCAAAAATCTATGTGGTTGGTTAATTTATGATGTTCTGTTCTAATTTAAAATGCAAACAATAAGACCAATATAAAATCTTCAGTCGCACCACGCGGGCTTTTGACCACAACATGTCTTGTGAAGCAAGGCTGAGCCTGATAAGAACTGACCTGGACTGACTCTACTAAAGTCAATGGAAAAGCTCCCACTGCCTTCAGCGAGCAAAAAATTGCAAGTTGCCTAAATTCGAAAACTAATGAAAAGCTCAGAGGTTTAAAAAAAAAAAAAAAAATCCCCAAAGCCACAATGTTTTTTTACTCATGTGTTAGCCTTCCAAAATAGTACTGGATATGACTGTTTGGAAGCACTGCACTAGCACTTATTTTCTTTCTTTCTCTAGCTGAGCTGAAGAAATCTAGGTTGTGATCTCCTGCAACTTGTCACAGAAACAGGAGATAGATGCAAAATACAATATCTTCCCATGCAGTCTGTGATATCTAAATCTCAGAAATAAATGTCTTAATTCTTTTTTTAAACTGAATTGAGAATTGAATAGATATGGTTTATTCTTTGTTTAAAATTATGGTTACTGTCATTTCACACACTGAATAGCTCTGATGCTCCATCTCAGAACTGGTTCTTGAAATAGGTTCTCCATTTTTTACTAGTAAATCTCTAGAGGAAATGGTTATGTGCAAGTAACACAGGTATAAGTTCATATTTAGAATTGAAAATATTTTAAAGTAAGAATTGTTAAAAATTCAAACACCAGAACCTTATTTATTTCAAAACCAAAGTCTGGTGCATTGAGCCTAATCCTGCACTTCCATAGACCAGATTCTTTCACCATGAATGGGGCATTAAAAAGTCTGTGACTGCTGTTACATATTTGACTACCACTCTACTTACTAGCAATAATAAACGGGCATGGAAGGAACACCATGCAAGAGTGTTTCATTTTATCTTTTTTCACAAGCAGGGTCTTTAATTATGTAGAGTAATGGAACAAAGTAGCATGAGCTATTTTGAGAGCATAAGTTTCCTTAGTGTTTAGAAATTTGGCTTCTGGACAATTTTGTAGATAGTTCTGCAAAGCTGATTTTTTGGCAGTTAGGCAATGGTGGTAGTGTGTCTGCATTTGTTTTTTAATCACAGTGTCATAGCCACATTTTTCCAGTCCAATGAAGCGAGAACAGGCATGCAGATTTAATTTAAGATGTTTCTGACTCTCCAGAGGAGTTCTTCACTGGCTAAATGTATTTACCATTGTGTTGTGCCAAGGCCTAAAAGGTCTCCAAACAAAAGGCAACATTCAGCTCACCAGTTGTTAAGCTCAGTTATAGATGTTCATTAAGCTCTGTCTAGCTCATAGGCTGCAAATCACAGAGGTTTCTGAAAGGACTGGGGCAGGGAGCGGCTGTTTGAAGTCTTGCACCTATTTACCTTTAAAAGCACAGGCCCCATCTGTTATTGTGCACCACACAGTCATTGGTTGACTGGCTTGCCTGATTAAATAAGTTATAACACACCACTTCCTTTTTTAAAAGGGCCTATAATAAATTCAACAAGATGAAAGAAATAACAATCTATATAGATGTCATGCTGTTTTCCTATGTGTTTCTTCGAAGGTCTATAAGCTTACAGAGATTGGAGTTCTGTAGATTCATCAAATCACATTCTAGATTTCCATAGCAAAAATCTGCATTTCTATGGGATGCTTCAAAACACTTATGCAAAAGATATATGTTTCAATATCACAAGATTGCTCATAAATGGTGAGAAATTTCACAGGGTTTCTCATTTTTGCCTCAGCACATTGCAGAAGGGCTTAGTGACTTTTTATTTCAAATTAATACAAATAATGAATAATTCTATAGTTAGTCTCAAGTTTTCCTGGCATGTCTTTTTTTCCGTCATACTTGGAATGTGACATTTAAATGGATGAGACACCATTCAGTTTTGAGCCCTACATAGTAAATTCTCTTTATGAAGCAAAAAGAAAATGCTTGGAAGTCTGCAGCATGCTTAAAATGTAGTAAATACTTGGCAAAAGATCAGATTTTCAAGCTTCATGGGGAAATTTTTCATATATGTCAGATTTTATTGTCTGTCATTGCCATTCATCCATAGTATGTGGGCACTGTAGTAATCAGGTTTACACTGATGTGGAAATATCAGCAAACGAAATAGCTGTGCTGAGGTTTGAGGGGGGTTAATTTAATTATTGAGATCTTTGAATATTGTTAATAACTAAGAGGAACTTTTACGTCTCACTGGAATTATGTCTCTTCTGTCCCTGATAAAGGGATTTTCAAGCAACTCAGATTTTTGTAGATGTATTCATTTCTCTACATAATAATACATGGAGACACGACCAAGGGAAGGCAAAAGTCATACAGATAATGTCCTATTCATAAGCTCACTAAATAAGAGATGCATCTTTAATTTAGCAAAGCTGATATTTCCTTGAATCTGTCACTCAAAGGATTATTCAAATCTGTAGTTTGTCAGGTTTAACATACTCTCTCTCATTTCTTTCCCACCAGAAATAGTAACTGACAACTTTTAGTCAGGACCAATGTATTAATCTGTAGTCAGATAAGTCCAGTTTACAATTACTTATTTCACTTATCCTGTGTAGGAGAAGATTTCCTGATGCCTTCTTTTTTCAGATCTCATTTTTTACAGAAGTGCAGCCAACAATCTATTTTAGAACTGGCTTGGGAAAAACCTATTTCTCATCTGAGATGTACTCTCCCAGATGATAGATTTGGGATTTCAAGACCAGTACTATTACCAGTCATTCCTTAAAGTGTTTGGAGAACCTCATCTCGACAGAGGTAAACAGGTCACAAACCTGTCATATAAATTCTAAACGATCACAAAGTGATTTACAGTTCTGGCATTAGTGCTTCACCAAATGGTCGTACTAAATATAGTTATCTGCATGATACGTTCTGCTGGGATTCGACAAAATAGTTTGCATGAAATAAAGACTGTCCCAGGCTTGGGCACAAACCTTGGCCCAAAGCAAACATTTCTGAGGGTCAGAAAACTTCCAATAACTTGTTTTATTGTGTTCAAATATGCCTTTGAATTTCTAACAGAAAGCGGGAAGATCAATACCATGAGAAAAGAAACATTCTTCAAAATGAACTGACCAGTAACTCAAAACAACTGGAATGCTTCCAGTACAAAATAATCCATCTTTTCTCTTCTCTGTGCTTCTTTCCCCTTTCTTTTTTTTGGCCACCCAGAAGTACAGAGCTGCCTCTTGATTTCCTTGGAAATGCTGGTGAACTTCCCCTTCATAGGGAACTTCTCCCTCATTCTCATTAATATAGAAAGCACTGCTCATCCTTTTTCTCTTCAGATGTGAATTGCAGTGATGGTCACCTCTTGTACATGCTTTGTCACATGGCAAAGCATTTTGAAAATACTAAAAGGTAGAATAAGATCTTATCTATCCATTCTTTTGTGTCAGAAGCAGGGAAATGCAGAAAAATGATACTTTTCGTGTTCATTGGCCTACAGGAGGATTAGAATTTGTGGCTTTTAACTATATATTCAAAATCTCAGATAAGTGGTTAGTTGTCCAAAACTCTATGAATGTAATTATGAGTTAGAAAGTAAAAAGTATTTTGAGATTGTATTCCTGACTGCAAAATACTTATTTGGTATGATTATACTTCAGGAATAATCTCATTTTCAATACATCTTGACATATTTCTGTTAAAAATTCTCAATGAAAGATTCCTTCCTTCCATCTTACCTCCTCCGCATACATTGTGTTCCACACTGGTTTCTTCATGCTTCAGCTGGGGGGTCCAGTCTTGCAAACATAGTCAATGGATATGCTTCAGTTAAAGATTCAAAACTAGTGATTGGGGAAACCTCGTTACTGCACTAACTACAGGGCAGATCTGCTTACCAAAGGATCTATTTCCACTACGTCATCAATTACAGATTCCATTTTGCAGGTAGTTCTGAAAATGGACTTCTGAGCATTTAAAATAAGCAGGAGCAATATTGCTGCAGCTTTGCCAGAACCTTTCATTTTGTCCAAAATGCATTAGGCTGCTTCCGAACTGGCAATACTGTTATTGGATCAGAGCATACCAGGTGCTCTTGAGGAATTTAGTGAAATGCACTTAAATGCCTTCTCTATGTGGGAAACTGGCATTCTTGCAGGACATAAACTAATACACATTAATTTCTGAGTGAAAAAGGCATTTTCCAAGACTTTTCCCTTAATAGAGCAATTCCTCAGGACAGGTTTTTGTTTCCTTTGAATCTTTTATTTTATGCATAAAAAAATTAAAAACTAATAACTACATAAAAGATAGTTTGGCTGAAGTTACTTAATCTTCCGTAATATCTATTAATCAGCTTTTCAGCTCAGGCAGCATAGAGGCAGGCATCTCTCAGAACAACTCCATCTGCTGACACTCCGTAGGCAGGCTTCAGGAGATGCTTTCAAGGTAATTTCCCTACCTTGCTGAGAAAACAACTGCAATGAAATGAAAAATGAAGTGCCTTTTCAGAATGTGAAAAGTTGTAAAGAAGTGAATGCACTTTATTTCTCCCTGGCTATTTTGAAGCAAACATATATAGTAGTAATGTTTACTTAATATAAAGATTTATAGAGAAATATCATGAGGAATGGTATTAAATGGGTCAATGTCCAGCTGGAGACCAGTAATGAGTGGTGTCCCTCAGGGACCAGTGTTGGAACCGGTCTTGTTCAACATCTTTGTGGGTGACATGGATAGTGGGATTGAGTGCACCCTCAGCAAGTTTGCTGATGACACCAAGCTGGGTGGTTCGGTTGATACAGACTGGAGGGAAGGAATGGCATCCAGAGCATCCAGAGGGACCTTGACACGCTTGTGAGGTGGGCTGATGCCACCCTGATGAAGTTTAACCATGATAAGTGCAAGGTCCTACACCTGGGTCAGAGAAATCTCAGGCACAGCTCCAGGATGGGCAAAGAAGAGATTCAGAGCAGCCCTGTGAAGAAGGACTTGGGGGTGTGGTTGATGAGAAAATGAACATGAGCCTGCAGTGTGCGCTTGCAGCCCAGAAACTAACTGTATCCTGGGCTGCATCAAAAGGAGCATGACCAGCAGGTCAAGGGAGGTGATACTGACCCTCTACTCTGCTCTTGTGAGACCTCACTTGGAGTATTGTGTGCAGTTCTGGTGTCCTCAACATAAAAAGGA
>JAOEHX010016722.1:0-19311 GCA_025448015.1 Bolborhynchus lineola | reverse complement strand
GCCAGTCTTCATGTAGTTCATCAGTGACCAGAGGGAATTAGTGAATATCAGCACCCTTGGACCTGACTTGACACTTACAGGTACTGCTGCAATAAAGGGAGGGAAACTGCAGAGTCTGGAAGTCAGAGAGGACAGAAGCTTGTTCAGTAGCTGAAGAGTTCAGCAGGAGAAGAAAGCTGGGGGAGAAATGGCTGGCGCTTTGCCTAGCTGTGAATTTGGAGAAGACAGATGTCTCTGGGACTACCTGGCTGCACCGAGTGATCTCTCTGTATTAAAACCTATTCAGACGTTTGGCTGTGGTGGAACAGATGATTTTAGCAAAGTAAAAGTTTCCTGCAGGATTTTGAGCTGGACAGCAGACATCTATAGGAGTCTGTTTAACAACATATGGTCAGTTTGAATTCCATCCTCACTTACAAGAGTGCAGAACATCTGTATGTCTAGATTAATACTGGATGTTTCATCTGGGATACAACATAGATTACTTTAAACTTAGCCTGAAGTATCGTCATTGCATATGTGTGTAAGTGCTTGTGCATGTGGGAGACAACTGTGAAAGTCTTGCAGTTGTGTTTTTCCTCAGAAGATAATACTGATTTCCAGAGATTTCAGTGCTTACCTGTCTCTTTCCCATAGGAGCGTCAACCCACGGCTTGGAGATATCCTGCAGAAACTTGCTCCTTTTCTGAAGATGTATGGAGAATATGTAAAGAACTTTGACAGGGCAATGGACATGGTGAACACATGTATGCAGAGGTCCTCTCCATTCAAAGATGTTGTTCAGAACATACAGGTATGTTTTTAATCAGCATAATATGGAGACCCTCATTCATTTGTGTGGGTTGTTTTTTTTTTCCCAGTATGTGACACACAGTGTTTAGCTACAAGATAACACTGCTCTAATACTTAAAATATATCATTTTTAGTGGCAGTCATTTCTTCGCTGTTTGCTGTGTAACACGTATTTTTCACATAGGTAGCTTTTTTTCTGCTCATATATTTCAGAGGAGTATCAGAAGTCGCAGAACAAAACCTCACTCCTGGCCCGGCAGTTCTGACTGTGACCATGTCCATTTATAAATGCTTTTTGATTTCTTTTCCTCATCACCAATTTGAATTGCTTTTTAGTAAATACATTTCCATTCTGAGGTGGGTACGTTTGAGTTTAACTGTGTCACCAGCAGCATGTGCTGCTGGTCTGATTTTTGTGAGGCTCAGGAAGTGGCACGCAGCACTTGGGGCTCACAGCTCTGCTGGAAGATGCTTATCATGGGTTTTCATGGGTTTTTTTCTTAATTATACAAAAAGCTGTGTGGGGAGGGGGAAGAGCTCTGCTGATGCTGGTGTATCTGTGAAACCTCTCTCTACCCGCAGGCCCAGGGCCAGCTGAAGGGATGAAGCAGGCTCCAGCACACTTGCAAGCATCTCTCTGCCTGTGCTGGGAAAGCAGATACCATCCTTTGGAAAGTGAGAGCTGGCAGGGAGTGGGTTAAGCTGAGGAGGGAGCACAGCTGCCTGCCCTCAATGGGAGGATTGTGGCTGGGCCAGCGGGGGAATCTCAGAGTAATCCCCAGCAGCAGGGAGAGAGGCCCCGAATGGAGGGTCAGGGCTTGGGGAGCAGGGATTGAGGAAGTTTCTCTCCCACTAGACTCTCACTCCACACGGCCCTTTCTTAACCTTGTTCTGTATGAACCCAGCTTTGCATCTTCCCACCCTGTCTTTTCTCACCCCCAAGCTACCAGCACAAGCCATGTGTGTTAGCTGTCAGTCTGCAGAGCTGGTCTGCAGCTGCCTGAGACCATGACCATTTCTACTGTTGCTTGAGCAAGACTTCGTGAGACAGTGTGAGTGCAGGCAGTGCATGTGGAAGGTGCCATTCTGAACCCCACTGACAGCAGGATTTCACTGTAGGTTATTTTAGTGGCAACATCAAAGCATCTTTCGCTTCTGTCATTGCCCATACTTGCAGGAGGCGCAGATTTGACCAGGACTACTTAGTTCACTCATCTGGCCTGAGTCTATGCTATCAGAAGTCACCATTACTTTTCAGAGTACCAGTTGAAGTTTGTTGTGGCCCTTCAGTAACAAACTGTCCACCTAAGCTGTTAATGGAAGTGAATTGCAGTGCGACCTCTGTGAACTTTAAAAAATTGCACAGCATTAAACTTTTAATGGCTGTAATATTTATGAGGAAAACTACAAATACCTGAAGCAAGACCACTTCTCTGAAAAAAACGCGTTGAAATTAATGTGGTTGTGTGAGGGGCTGCTCATGGTAGAACATACCAACATGTGGCATTAGTGAGCTGATGTAAAATGAATGCTGTGGAGAAGAGCGTCTGTGGTTAACACACTGATGTGGGATTCAGGGGTTGGATTACATCGCTAACAGAAATTTCCTGTGTGCTTTTAAAGCAAGTGACTCATTTTCATAGGATCCCTATGAAGTGAACGGGCATTCCTATTTAAAAGAGGAGAGGAGAAATGAGAAACACAGGAAGAATAAGTGCACTGTGATACTCTACCCTAGCAAAGAGAGCAGATCAGTGCCTTACTGGGTAGTATTTAGTGTAGTCAGTGTCAAACGTACCTCCTTCTTGCTCAAATGGAAAGAAAAAAAAAGAGAATTTGAGGCAGCTCCTTCTGCAGAAGGGATGCGTGAGCAGTGTCTCTGCTCTTGTGCTGTAAGCTCTAGCAAGCACTACAGTCCTGTGGGATTTCTGACTTTACATAGTCTTTGGGAGGAAGAATGCTGTGCAGGGCCATGGAGGGGAAGGGCTTTTCTGAGCTCGGGAAGGAGTGTGCAAAATCTGAAAGAGGATTGTTGCATATCTGCAGACAATGTGGAACTAAGGTTCACATGAAACCTATCAGCTCTGATAGCTGCTGGTGGGCAGGAGGCTCTACAGGGGGATCTCAACAGGCTGGACACATGAGATATCACCAACGGGATGAGGTTGAACAAAGCAAAGTGCTGGGCCCTGCCCTTGGACCACAACATCCCCCTGCAACGCTCCAGGCTTGGGGAGAGTGGCTGGAAACTGCTCATGATAAAGGACCTGGGAGTGCTGATTGATGGAGCCGAACATGAGCAGCTGTGCCCAGGCAGCCAGGAAGCAGCAGTGTGGCAGCAGGGCCAGGGCAGGGATTGTGCCCCTGCACTGGGCACCAGTGAGGCCACACCTCAAATCCTGTGTTCAGCTCTGGGCCCTTCACTGCAGGAGAGACACTGAGGTGCTGGAGCGGGACCAGAGAAGGGCAGTGGAGCTGTGCAGGGCCTGGAGCACAGTGTGATGGGGAATGGCTGAGGGACCTGGGGGGTTCAGATGGAGAAGAGAAGGCTCAGGGGGGACCTGATCGCTGCCTACAGCTGCCTGAGAGGAGGATGGAGCCAGGAGGGGGCTGAGCTCTGCTCCCAAGGAGCAAGGGTTGGGACAACAGGAAATGGCCTCAAGCTGCAACAGGGGAGGTTTAGATGGAGCTGAGGAACAATTCCTTCCCCAAAGGGTGCTCAGGCATTGGAACAGGCTGCCCAGGCTGTCCCTGTAAATGCAAGTTATCCTTGGAAGTACTTAAAAGATGTGTAGATGTGGTGCTTAGGGGAATGGCTTAGTCGAGGACTTGGCAGTGCCAGGTTAATGGTTGAGCTTGATGATCTTAAGGGTATTTTCCAGCCTAAATGAGTCTATGATTCTATGACAGCTTGAGAAGCTGTTTTGTGCTCCTCTATTTATAAAGACAAACTCTTCTGTGCTCGTTTTCTCTCTGTTACAGAAACAGGAAGTGTGTGGAAACCTGACATTGCAACATCACATGCTTGAACCAGTGCAAAGAATTCCTCGTTATGAGCTGCTCCTAAAGGACTATTTAAAGAAACTTCCAGAAGAATCTGCAGATAGGAAAGATGCTGAAAGTACATGTAAACTCTTCTCTGTCTAATAAGCACAATTAAAATCTTGGAGTTTTTAATTCACATGTGCAGATACTTTCAACTAGGGCTATGGTTGAAATGGAGATCTGAATGAATAATTTATTCCCAAAATTAGTACAAAGGGATTTTGAATGCTCTTAGAGAATAAAAAGGGTTAATATATTAGCTCTAGGAATAAAGGGAGCTTTGTCAAATAAACAGTGACAAAATATTGGAGTTTGTAATGGTAGCATATATCTCATTTTTATTTAATCCATTGGATAGCCAAGGACAAATGCAGAAGGACTTCTCTGCAATACCCAGAGGAAGAAAAAGTAATGGCCTTAAATGTATATGCTTGCCAGCAAAGCAGGTTAGACTCTGCTGAGAAATGGACTTGTGTTGTTTTCTTGGAGTCTGTGATCTCGGCCAAAGCAGGGTTCATCTTACTTCATGTTACAGCACAGAAGCCCTGTTTTGGGAAGACACTCTTTAAGGACATGTTTGTGAAGACTTGACTTAAGTGAGACTTACGTTAATTTTTAGTTGGTTGATTCCCAGGTGTTTGAGTTTTTTGCTAAATATGTGCTTTGGCTTGTCTAGACTTCTAGAAGAGAAAGATTAACACTTAGGTGCACATGGACCAGCTGAACAAGCAATAGTAATAGTGTATATAAAGTATTCCTTTTATTTCATGTAAGGAAAAAGTACACAGTCCTTGCTTTTGCAACAGGAATTTTGCAGGAAAATTGCTAATCAGAGAGGTGAAAAAAAAAACCCAAGTTGTTGTTAACAGACATATTTTGGAGGGTGCATAACTGTTGCTACCTTTATTGCAGAGTCACTGGAGCTCATATCTACAGCAGCAAACCATTCGAACGCAGCCATCCGAAAGATGGTGAGTCAGAATTGCGTAGTAGAATTGTAATCTGACTGGAACAGTTGGTTGAACCAATGGTCCCCTATTGCAACAGGCTCAATAAAGCAGGCTGGGGTTGAATTTTCCAGTACAGTGAGTCAGGCTTTAAACATCAGTTGGATATCTGAGTTCCCTTTATCCTAAATGATCCTGTTTCATTTACCATGGGTTGTTGGGCCGCTTTCCTTCTCACTAACAACCCAGTAGGTTGAAAAAGGAGGTCTTTATGAAACTTGTTGTTTGCTTTTAATTTAAATACGTTGAAAGTATTCCAATTGTATCCATTCAAAATGTGTCCTTGCATATTTTTGCTGGTTTTTATGGTCCTACAGTAATTCGCCAGACTGGAGGTTGTTTTGGTTTGATTTTGCCTCATCTTAGTGCACTTAGTATGTGTCAGTAGTTTCAGTAAGCTCTACTTGTAAAGATGAGCAGTCTGGGACTGTGGGGATTCTGAATGTTAGCTTTATGAGCTTTGCATCCATAACAGCAAGTGCATTACCATTAGAGTAAATGGACTTCATAGTTACAGATGTTACCCCTTTTGTGCACGCAGGTGCTTCGGGAGCTTTTGTATCTGATTGATCTGAAATGCTACATATCCATCTTAACACTCACTGTCCATTTGTGAGTCTTAGTTTTATGTCCCCTTCCTTATCAGACACTTCCTTCCCCTTGCTGGTGGGGACACCATGAAACGTTTCCTGTGGCTGCTATAGGGAAGTAACCGTCTGATGTCTGTGTTTTCAGTATGTCGCAGTGAAAACCAGTTTTGAAACCATCTGTGTCTATGTGAGGTTAGCGTGCTCTCTGGATAAGGATATATTTTGATGGAAATTTTTCTGGTGTGAGGCACTGAACAGCTGCTGTGCTGGGGACTGTGCACAGTATCTCCACAGAGAGGATGAATATGAAGCCACCAGCCTGTTGCTTTCTCTGTTGGATTATTTTTTCTGTTAGTACACAAAAACCTGACAGGGTTGGAAAAGGCTGCTACAATAATTTTGCACCCCCTGTTAAGTTCTGCTAAGAACTTGAAGCCTCTAATCAGGGCTTCTTATTACATTGAATTCTTCTGTAATTCAGGTTTTACCTGAGCAGAGACTCAAAGGAAAAATATCTGAGTAAGAATTTCAGGTTTGGCTTCAGAGAACTGCTCTTGGTGTTCTAGTTCCCCCTTGAAAAAAAATAGCTCCATTAGTTCACTGGTTTTTGTTTGTCTTTAAATTAATGGGATCTCTTGCTCATCCATCCAGTGCAAAAAGTCTGCTTTTGGGTGTGGGTGATTTCCTTACTGGCTTTTAGTACAGAGCCCCCCACCATCCATTATGTTTTGCAGTGAGTTTATTTTAATAGTTAGGTTTTGTTTGGGGTTTTTTGTTGGGGTTCTTTTGTAGTTCATTCTTTCAGTCATTGGTCAGAAGAACTGATTAGGGCAGGAACTGGTGTGACGTATGTTTGTGGTGAAAATTCTCAAGTCAAAGGGTGATAAACAGTGTGTAAAGACATGAAATTCCAGCTTAATCTATAGATGGGTAGAGGTATGATTTAGAATTGAGCTTGGGCATATACTTGGGTGGAATTGCATGGATTTCTATCCTCACATTTTGATCAATTGCTGGCAGCACCATTTGGAGCACACAGTCCAGCTTGTGGCTAAAAGCCAAACTTTTCCAAACCTCGGTAGCAAGGTTTACACACCTTTCTTATTTTGACTTGTGGAAGCTGCTTTGACTTGAATATTGAATGACTTAATGGAAGTGGAAACAGTTCTTTGCTGAAAAGGAAAAAGTAATTCCTTCATAGGGAATTTTGATGAAGACATAAAGATGCCTGAATGACATTAAAACTGTATTTTGAGCATTTTGGCTTTGCCTGTTTCAGAGGTACTTTTTTGCCATGGAAGCCCCTGTGTAAGACTGCAGCGTTCCACATATAGCTGTAGTTTTAGACTTAGCTTAGAAATGTAGAATATGGCCATGCTTCCTGATGGAGACCTATCTGCTATTGCATCAGCAGCAGTACAAGAAGTGAAACTTCACTTTGTACTTGCAGGAAAAGATGCACAAGCTTTTGGAAGTCTACGAGCGACTTGGTGGTGAAGAGGATATTGTTAACCCAGCCAATGAACTCATTAAAGAAGGACATATTCAGAAACTCTCTGCAAAGAATGGCACAGCCCAGGATAGATATTTATTCCTGGTGAGTTTTTCTTGTTGCTCTCTTATTTCCAGAGTTGTACTTTGAAATGGTACATTTCCATCTCCCTATTCTCAAATATGAAAAGCATTCAGCAGCTGAGCCCAGCTACTCCTTCCTCTGAGCAGCAGTTTTCTGGATGCTATTTCCTTGAGGATTTCCTTCCTTCTTCCATGCTTGTGCTTTCGCTGATGGCTTGCCACCCCCAAAGGGGGTTTTCCCACCTCCCTCCTCAAAGGCTGCTGCCTGAGGACCACCTTGCCATGTAAGGTAACTAGCTCTTGCTGGCACTTAGAGAATTGCTCTCATTTGCCTTCAGAGCAGCCAAATTGGTGCCAGAGAGAGGGGAGAAGGCAAAAGCGACTGGCTGCCATGTTTCTGTCTGTCCACTTCCCTCAAGTAATGATCTGTGAACCTAGCTTACTCCTTAAATCTGTTCTTGAGAACTGCAGAGTAAAACACACCACTCCTAAATGGCTAAAATGCATGAAATCCCTTCATTTAAAATCTTCCCTCGTTACAGTTTAACAGCATGGTGCTATACTGTGTGCCAAAACTGAGGCTCATAGGCCAGAAGTTCAGTGTTCGGGAGAAGATGGACATTGCAGGACTGCAGGTAATAGCATCAGATTCCCCCTCAATGCAAAATATAACAACATATATAAACAGAAATACAATAAAATTCTAAAATCTGTCTTTGAATCTCCTGGGGGGGATTTTTATGAGGTAATTATCCAAAAGTGGATTAGAAAGGGATGACTGTCCGTGCTTTGATTGGAAGCCTTCTCTTGTCACCTAGTTGATACTGGAGCCACCTTTTCCCCTACGGCTGTAAGGGATGGGTTGTGGAAACAGATTCACAAGTTTTGTAGCAAGACAAGTAGGTAATTATGGGAACAATCTTTGTCCTTTACTACCTCTATGCTGTATTCTGAATGATCCTTTCTGCCAAGTACTTCATAGAATGACTATATTAGTAAGTTGATTGAAAGCAATGGAGACTGGTAAGAAGCTGACATGTTTTTTTTTACAGGTCCAAGAAATTGCAAAGCAAAATGTGAATCATACATTTTCGATAACGGGAAAAAAGAGGTCATTGGAACTACAGGCCAGGTATGGTGCTTCTGGCTTTCAGGGTTTGTGAATATTCATGTAGAAATTTACCATCTAGAGGATATGGCTGTGCTAGTATGACATAGCTTTAAACCAGGAGATGAGCACCAGAGATGCATAACTTCCATATGCAAGGGAATATGTTGGTCCTAAGTCAGTGTGTTAAATTGCTATGTTGGTTTGCTTCACTGAATGCTACCAGTGGTTTTAGTAGTGCTTGTAGGTTCCACTGTATTAGTAATTTAAAATTTTGGCATTTTTTTGGTGATATTTAAGGTCAATAATCATTAACATTGTTTATAAAATGGTGGATAGCAAAGCTAAAATCTTGATGTGTATAAAGCTGTGAAGATGTGAATTGAGTTTACTGAAAATATTGGAAGTAGAATTATAATGTTTTCTGTATTTTTCTTTTGTTTTAACAGGACAGAAGAGGAGAAGAGAGAATGGATTCAGGTTATTACAAAACCAAAAGGAAACGGGTGGAAATCGCCATGCAATCAGCACCTGCTGCTTTTAAAATTATCTTTTTTGGGTTCTGCATGAAAGCAGCTGTGCAAGGAAGCTGATGTCCAGTCTGGTGAAGCTGCTTATATAGAAATGTGGACCCAGGCAGGCTCTCACTGCTGACCCACTGTCTCCAGGCAGTGTACGGGCGCTTCAAATGGCTTCCCATTTCCTACCATCCTCAAGCCCAGTGAGAGAAGAGACTGAGACATCAGCTTAGCCTTGTATATTCTTGCAATCTGACTTACAGAGAATACTGTCTCATAGATGTCTTACTTTTGAACTTGAACAGTAGTGCATTAACAGCGCCACTCATAGTTATTAAAGTTTTGAAGTTTCCATTTAATGTAAGCAAGCGTAAGGGTTTTTTACTAAAATGATAACCCTACCAATCTTCCTATGAGAGAATTTTTCCAAGGCTCCTTTTATGACACTTCTCATCTTTGCTGGAATTTTTGTTTCAGGTCATTCAAGCAACAATTGAAAAGCACAAACAGAATAGTGAGACATTTAGAGCTTTCAATAGCTCTTTTTCTCAAGAGGAGGAGCATCTTCCAGGTTCCTCAGTAAGTGCAAGTGCTTAATTCTCTTTTGCTATCACAGTTTTACCAACAGTTAAAGTAGACTTACATGGTTAATATTAAAATAGTGTAGTCTTATTCATGATTTTTATATTACATTACAGTACAGCTCCATTTGTCTGGCTCTCAAATGCATATCAGCCATAGTTACTTAGCCATGCAGGTATGGAATAAATTACCCAGGGTAATTCAGTGCAAGAGACCTATCGGTCATGTTTTCCAGACTAGTGGCTAATTTGGCATAACAAATGTAATTCTTCCGTGTTATGAGTGGTGGGCTTCCTGGAAGAATGTTTGTATGCCTGGCAGATTTTGTTCATTACTTTTCCCCATCTCCTCAAGGATGCATTTTTGGATTACTTCTTTTTTATTACTATTATTTAAAGTGTTGAAAGGAAATCGATGCTTTTTAAAAGGGTCTGAAAATCATAGAATCATAGCATGATTAAGGTTGGAAGGGACCTTAAAGATCATCTAAGTTCCTGTCTTATATGTGATAACTATATTTCAGGAAGGATACTCTTCAACTGAATACGCAGAATAGTCTCAAAAGTTTATTTGTTTTCTCTACATCTGCAGTGTATTGTGCTGTGATGTGTGTTGGTGGTCAAACGTAGTGGATCTTGGAGAGCGGGGAGAGAAGGACCATCTGCAGAGTTAAACTTGGGGGTCATTTTATCTTCTTCCTTATTTTTGGTGCCTAACCATTTGGAAACCTCTCCCTTCAGTGACTCAGTAATGATGATTTTTATCCAACTGATTTCCCAGGGGGCTCAGGAGAGATGTCATATTCCTCTCATCCCAGCATTAATCAGACTGACGACGGAGATCGTCACAAACCAGCAAACGATCCTGTTGCTGATAGCAGCCAGCAGTGAGCCTTTTTCAGAATATGGCCTATCTTACTGATCATCAACTACTCAGCAGATAAAAATAATAGGGGAAAAGATGGAAAGTAATCGATTCATGCTTCTGCTTTTAACTCAGGGCTGCCTTCAGAACTAAGATGCTCTGATCAAAAAATTCTCCCTTGCTACTAAGCAAGCTAGTAAGCGTGCTCTTTTTATCCAGTTAAGACATGGTGTCTGTTTAATCTTGCTTTGTAAATTCCATTTTATTTTGCTTCTGTGTAAATGGTGTAGCCACGCGTTTATGCTCTACTGGTTCATGAAGGTCAAGTAGAGCAGAAGTCTGGTTTATCTCCTGGCTATTCATGCAGAACACACCTTAATTTCTTTTCTGCCAGAATGCTGCATTTTTAGGAGATTATCTTATCTGGGTAATGAGCTTTGAAAACTGATGCCTGGGGTAAATGTGTCAGAATTGCTGTCACATAAAGAGAGATAAAGGTAGTTCTGTAATGAAAATTGGACAAATACTGCAAGTGTTCTCGGTAGCAGTATGCTGCAGTGGGCAGCATCCACCAGAGATATTCAGTCATCTTTATGGAATATTGGGCAGTGTGCTTTAGAGAAACAAGGACAGTAATCTTCTCTTTTTTAGCTCTCATGACTCAAGAAATAGATATGCACTCAGGGATTCCAGCCTGGATCTGTAACAGCTACTAGAAATTGGACTCCGGTTCTAATAAGCCCGTGCAAAGATAGCCAAATTGTTCTCCTCTCCTTGGCTGTACATTTGATACATTACAGTGCTTATGAGTTATTTTAGCTGCATGACCAGTGCATGTCTCTGCATGCAACTCTTATCATGCTTTTGTTTTCCCTACTGATATACATAATCTCATCCAAGCATTAAGGGTTGATCTTCAGCCTGTAATTTGCCTCCAGAAGACATGCAGTTTCTTGGAAGTGCAGGGATCTGACATTTGAGTCTTAAGATTATGCCTATGCAATAATCCACAGCAATCAATAACCTCCCACCTGTGAGGAGGCGAGTATTTGGTGTCATTGCCAGGCAGCCATGGCAGGGTGACTGTGGCAGTGGCCTTTTATTTAAAGAAGTCGTGTCAGGAGTCTTCAGGGTCTTTTTGTAGCTTAGTTGCTTCAGAAAGAGGACGCTCATTTCCCTGTTTTCCATTTTCATCTCTAGCATTTCAAGGGTATGTGAAGGGGTTTTCTAAATCCATCTGCAAATGTTCTTGAGGAAAAGGACCTCTTTTACCACTGCTTGGTATTAGAAGAGCTGGAGATTTGTGTGGAGGAAAGACGCAGTTTGTGCATTCTTAGAAAGCTGGCAAGGAAAAGTGCCACAGAGAGCTGAGCTCTGTGGAAGTGGCATCCCAAAGATTTGAGACATAGGTGTGCTTCTGTTAGTTAAGTCATGTTTTTTAGGTCCTGTTAAATCATCATGATTTTCCACCCCTGTTTCTGTTCCTCCCCTTCGGTCTGGCGCAGTTCCGAGAAACCCTTTTGAAATCTCTTCCAGGTTAAGAGTAGGGGGCATCTGATTTTTGGCACGTTATTCCAAATAAATATTAAAAGGGCATGAGGATCTGAATGGGCAACTACAAATATTTACCCTTTCCCTTAAACTTTGCTGGGTGCTTGCTTGATCTCTCTTTCAGAACCCATTTTCTTTCCTCTTTTTGCATTCCCTTTCCCAGTCTGGTGTCACAGCACACACATGTCCTTTTACTAAGCAGAGAGGTCTAAATACCTGGATTGATTAGGATTCCCATAGAAGGAAGCCCTTTTCCGCAGCACTAGAGAATAGATAATGTGAAGCCCATCAGGTTAGTGGTTTTGTGTGGAGGCAGAAATAATTTGCTAGAGTACATGATTCTTCCTCTAATTAAGTTGCATTCCCTAAGGAAGTGCTCCAGGGGTGGCACAGCCCTAGTCTCAGGGAATGCATTTGCTTGTTCTCCGGATTTGATTGGTTGTATTGGTATATAAATAGATAAATTAGGTGTTGGAATGAGTAACTCTTCAATTTGGCCACTTAAAGCTACAGTTCAGATTGTTTCTAATAACATATTAAACCCTTCTGCTTTCAAATGGAGTAAGTGCAGAAATGCACTGGAGATTTGTATAACCTCAAAATAGGAGATGTTCTCTGGCAAAGTAAGAACAATCTATGGGAATAACAGGAAAAGTTATCATAAAGAATCTAATATTTTGAGATCAGCTGTAAACTAGAAAACTCCTTGTAAATTAATGACAGATAAGATGGTTTTCCTTTTAGGATGTAGCCTACAGTTTTGATGTACATAAGGTTGTTGTTTGCCCTTTATATGTATTGAATACATATACATGCCAGTTTGCGTTTAGTAAGAGACTGAGAGATGTATTGCATTTAAGAAAAGCTTAACCAAGTACTATTTGAATGGAGTAAATACTCTTCCTCCTCAGAATGCACGGACTCCACAAAGCACCTGCTCCTTTGGCTTGCAGGACTGACATGGAATTCAAAACATGGCGGTTTATGTTCTGTAATGCTTGTGGGGAATAAGCATAGGCTACAGGGAAGAGCAGGCTTGGCAGTCCAGTGCCATCTGCAGAGCCTCCTGTTTCATAGTCAACCCAGCACTGGAGGGTGACTATGAACACATGCAATTAAAGTGTATTCACAAGCAACTGGATGAGGGGCTAAAAGCAAATGATGCCATGTTTTCTTTTTCAACATTTAGTATCTTTTAGGAGGAATGTCCATGTTGAAATTGTTCTGTGTCATTCTGTTTCCCCCAGATAGCAAGCACCAGCTCGGTGGAATCGATGCCAGGAGCAGATGGTGGTGGTGCATTTGGAGGGGTCAGTAATCTGAAGCTAATGCTTTGGGTAGAGTAGGGCGGGTGGGTGGTTCTTTTCCTTTTGTAGCAGGAAAAAAGCCCAGAGCTACCTGAGTGTGCTGGCTTGTATTCTGTTGTCTGTTGCCGCAGCTGTGCTGTCCTTAACATCTTGGCTACGTTACACCCACAGCTACAGTTTGCAGCATCAGTGCATTGAAACCCACTTGTTGCAGATGAGTGCTGCGTGTGTGTGTGAGCCTAGTTACAGGGTACCTAGCTTGAGGAAAGCCGATTGGGACATTTCTAGTGTTGGGGGTTTCTGTTGTGGTTTGTGTTTGTTAGGTTTTAAATTCTGATACAGAGCTACAGTGAATGCTGGGGGAAGGTTGGGCAAGGAGAGGTGAGAAACCTGTCTGCTTTATACTGTCACATTGTGTAACTCGAGATCTCATCTGCGGAACTGGATTTTGATTAACACTTCTTTCATAGTGTGCTTTTCATGTTTCTGCCAATACAGCGGAGGAGATTGTAGTACTTTCATGCACCTCTGGCCTGTAAGTGATTGCCTGCTGCAAAAGCAAAATATGCTTTTAAGGGTATTTCATTTTGCTCTGTACAACGCCTGTGACTGCTGCTGAGTCAAGCCAGAGGTTCTGAGTCCTGATAAGGTCTATCTTTTAGTGTTCTTATCTCTCCCTTCTAAGATGTCTTCTGAGAACAACAGATTTTCAGGAAATGCATTAGGGTCAGATGAGTTTACTGAAAAAAAGTCCCCAAAAGAAGAAGCAATAACCCAAAACTGCCTTATCTGTGGAGACATACTACAAGATTTATAGCATCAGCATGATGTTTTTAGTAACAAAGGAGCCACTCAGCAGACTCCTCTGGACTTCTGGCTCATTAAAAGTAGGTGTTTGTAATTAGTGTGCTCCTGGCTATTTATTGTTTGTTCAGACATCATCTTTGCCCTAAGCATTTTTAACTTCATTTGTAGTCAGTTTTGTGATTAGTGCCCCTGTTCATTCAGTTACAGGTGACCCAGTGAGCTCGCTTCTGGTTGAGAAAGATGGTTTACAGAGTCTTTAAAAACAAACAGAAAAATTCTTTTTAGTCTTAAGTTTCTTAGGGAAATGTTAATTTTAGTTGTAATGAAATTTCAAAAACTAGGTCTTTGTAGTTGATTATAAGCAGTTGTCAGTGATTTGCACAGTGTATCTGCTTCAGGAAGTGATTTTACATAAGTTGTGTATTTAGAAAAAGAAATAATTCCTGAGGTAGAACTAAAAATGGAGTTCATCAAAAAGCAGCTGAAAATGTCACAAATTGTGTAGTATTGTTTCTGGGATCTCATTCTGCTGTATTGTAGCAGATGTATAACATCAGCACAAGCAATGGATTCAGATGTCACTTGCAGCTTTAGAAACTATTAATCTTTAACAATGACATCCCTTTAGAAACATCTCAGTGAGGGCATGAGAATGAGTACGTTCTGTGCTTGACAACTTCCACGTGCAAACCACTTGGTGGTGGTGGTGGTCAGCAAACTAACATCTCCTTACTGTGGTTCTGCTGAGTCTAGTAAAGAGTCTGCTGGGGGGTTTCGTTAGTGTTGCAGGTTAGCACAACCAGACAGTGGAAACCTGCTGCAGGAAGTATAGTCTGCTTGCTCTACAGCATTGTGGTCCCTGTTTGCTGCTCTGCCCTGCTAGAACAACTTTTGCTCAACCTTCTGCCTGCATGAGGAAGGTACAAGCCAGGGGAAGATTGTCTTACACGTAACATTGCATGTATGACATTGGCAAATAGGGAAACAAACTAAATTTTGCTGCATTACAAAGTACAAAATAGACTATATAATTGAATTTCTCACATATGATCAGCATTTCACGGAAGCCTGTAGAGGGTGGAAGCAAGGAAGGAATACAGAGAAACTGTCAGGGAGCAAAAGATTAGGTTAGGAAAGTAAAAGCCCTGATAAAATGAAATCTGGCCAGGGACATAAAGGGCAACAGGAAAAAGCTCTATTGGGTATGTTAGTGCCAAAAGGAAAACAAGGGAAAATGTGGGCCCATTATGGAAGGAAATGGGAGACCTGGGGCATGGAGAAGGCCGAGGTACTCAGTGAATTTGCCTCAGTCTTCACCAGCAAGAGCTCGAGCCTCATCAAGGAAGTTGTAGAAAGCAAAGGCCAGGACTCAGAGAATAAGAAGCTGTCCAGTGTAGATGATCAGAAAGAGCATCTAAGGAACCTGAGGGTGCACAAGTGCATGGGACCTGGTGAGATGCAGTGCCCTCAGAACCCGCAGATGCAGTTGCCAAGCCATTTTCCTTCATATCTGAGAAGTCATGGCAGACAGGTGAAGTTCCTCCTGACTAGAAAAAGGGAAATATAAGTCACATTCTTAAAAAATGAAGAAAGGAGGACGTGGGGAAACACAGTCTGGTCAGTCTGACCTCAGTGCCTGGTAACATCATGGAGCAGATCCTCCTGGACCCTGTGCTAAAGCACATGGACAATAAGGGGTGGTTGGTGACAGCCAACATGGCTTCCCTAAGGGCAAATAGTGCCTGACAAATTTGGTGGTCTTCAATGATGCAGCTAGGGGGTTGGTGGGTAAAGGCAGAGCAACTGATGTCATCTGCCTGGACTTGATCAAGGCATTTGACATTGTCCCTTACAACATCCTTGTCTCTAAACTGGAGAGGCATGGATTTAATGGATGGACCACTCAGTGGATAAGGAATTGTCTTGGTAGAATCATGGAATCAGCCAATCTGGAGAAGACCTTTAAGATCATCAAGTCCAGCCATTACCCCAGGACTGCCAAGGCCACCACTAAACTTTATCCCTGAGGGCCTCATCTGTTTTTAACGCTTCCAGAGACAGTAACACTTTTCTTGGGCAGCCTGGTCCAATGCTTGATCATAATTTCAGTGAAGAAATTGTTCCTAATCTCCAGTCTAAACCTCCCCTGGCACAACTTGAGGCCTTTTCCTCCTGTCCTGTCCATTGTTCCTTTGGAGAAGAGACTGACCCCACCTAACTACAACCTCCTGTCAGGTAGTTGTGGAGAGCAATATGGTCCCCTTGAGACCTTTCTTCTAAACAACCTAGAACAAACTCCAGGTCCTTCAGCCATTCCTCATCGTACTTATTCTCCAGAACCTTCACCAGCTCCATTGCTCTTCTCTGGCCCCGCTCCAGCACCTCAATGTCTCTCTTGTAGTGAGGAGCCCAGAACTGGACACAGGGTTCGAGGTGCAGCCTCACCAGTGCCCAGTGCAGGGGCACAACCACTGCCCTGGCCCTGCTGCCACACTGCTGCTGATACAGGGCAGGATGCTGGGGGCTTCCTGCCTGCCTGGGCACAGCTGCTCATGCTCAGCTCCATCAATCAGCACTCCCAGGTCCTTTTCCACGAGTAGGTTCCAGCCACTCTTGCCAAGCCTGGAGTGTTGCAGGGATTGTTGTGGCCCAAGTGCAGGGTCCGGCACTTTGCCTTCTTGAACCTCATCCCATTGGTGGCATCCAATGTGTCCAGCCTGTCCCGATCCCGCTGTAGAGCTTCCTACCCTCCAGCAGATCAACACTCCCACCCAACCTGGTGTCATCTGCAAATATACAGAGGGTGCCCTTGATCCTCTCATCCAGATCATCAGTGAATATATTAAACAACACTGGCCCTAACACTGAGCCCTGAGGGTCACCACTGGTGACCGGTCACCAACTAGATGTGACACCATGTACCACCACTCTTTGTTCTTGGCCATCCGGGAGGTTTCCAATCCAACGAAGAATCCAGGCCATAGGCCGTGTCCTCCATTTGTCCAGGAGCAAACTGTGTGAGACAGTGTCAGATGCTTAAATCCAAATTCAGAATGTTTATAGCCTTTCCCTAATCAACCAGGCATGTCACCTTATCACAGAAGGAGATCCTCTGGGACCTTCCCTCTAGACCAGAGTGGCTGATAGATGACTGAAGATGGCTTAGAAACCTCCTCTGCCAGCTCCTTCTGCACTCTTGGGTGGAACCCATTAGGTCCCATAGACTTGTGCACATCTAAGTGGAGCAGGAGGTTGCTAACCATTTCTTCCTCAGTTATGGGGACTTCAGTCAGCTCTCCATCTCTGCCCTCCAAATCAGGGTACCGAGTCCCCTGGGGATGGCTGGTGTGACTATTAAAGACTGAGGTAAAGGCAGCGTTATGTACCTCAGCTTTTTCCTCATCCTCAGTCACTAGATTTTCTCTAGTAGTCAGCAGAAGATGGAGGTTTTCCTTGGCCCTTCTGTTATTGCTTACATATTTGAAAAAATACTTTTTATTATCTTTTATGGTGGTGGTCAAATTTATTTCCATCTGTGCCTTTGCCTTTTTAACTTTCTGTCTACATAACCGAACAACATCCTTGTACTTGTCATGGGGTAACAGTCCCTTCTTCCACAGGTGATGAACTCTTTTCCTGAGTTCCAGCACTATCTCCCTGTTCAGCCCCGCTGGCCTTTCCCACCGGTTTGATTTTCAGCACATGGGTACTGCCCTCTCCTGCACCTTAAGGATTTCATTCTTGAGGAGTGTCCAGCCTTCCTGGACCCATTTGTCCTTCAGTAATGTTTTTGACGGAATTCTGCCAACCAGTATCCTAAACAGGCCAAAGTCAGCCCTCCAGAAGTATAAGGTGGAGGTTTTGCTGACCTTCTTCCGGACTTCTCCAAGGATTGAAAATTCAATCATTTTGTGATCACTTTGCCCAAGATGTCCCCAACCATCACTTCACCCACCAGCCTTTCTCTGTTTGCGAGCAGCAGACGTAGCTAGGCATCTTCCCTACTGGGTCACTACCACCTCGGTCAGGAATTTATCTTCCACACCCTCCAAGAACGTCCTGGATTGTTTCTTCTCTGCTGTGTTGTACTTCCAGCAGACGTCTGGTAGGTTGAAGTCCCCCATGAGAACAAGGGCAAGCAATGGTGAAACTTCTCACAGTTGTTTGAAGAATGCTTCATCCATAGCTTCATCCTGGCTGGGGGGTCTATAACAGACTCCTACCAGGATGCCAGCTTGATTGGCCTTCCCCCCATATCTTCACCCACCAACATTCATCCTCTTACAACACTGAGTTCAAGGCAGTCGATGCAGTCCCTAACATACAACGCAACCCCACCACCTCTCTTTCCTTGTCTATCACTTCTGAAGAGCCTGTAGCCATCCATTGCAGCACTCCAATCATGTGAAACATTCCACCACGTTTCTGTGATGGTGATTATGTCCTGATTTCCCTGGAAGCACAATGGCTTCCAGTTCCTCCTGTTTGTTGTCCATGCTGTGGGTATTGCCATAAATGCATTTAAGCTGCCTTGTGCATCTGGACTCCAGCAGCGGCACACTACCCCATGGCTCATCTCTAGAGAGCCTGGTGTTATTCTCTTCTCCTTCAAACCTAGTTTAAAGCCCTCTCAATGAGCCCTGCTAGCTCTTGGGCTAGAATCCTTTTCCCCCTTTAGGACAGGCATAGTCCATCTGCTGCTGGCAGGCCTGGTGCTGCATGAATTGACCCATGGTCAAACCTCCCCAAATTCTGGGAGCCAGGAACTAATTAATGTGATTTTTCTGATGTAATCATCATCATTGTTTGTGACTGGCAGGAGGGACAAGAGCACTACTTGGGCTCCTGAATCCTGAACCAGTCACCCCCCAATGCCCTGAAGTCCTTCTTGAGTCTCCTCAGGCCTCTTGAAGCAATTTCTTCATTGCCCACCTGTAAGACTAATAGAGGATAGTAGCCCCAGGGCTGTACCAGATGAGTGGGATTTCTGGTGACGTCCCTCATTCTGGCCCCAGGAAGGCAGCAATGAGTCTGATCAGGCACACGTATGGGGCCCTCTGTTCCCCTTCGGGCAGTCACACTGGAAGGGCTGTTATCATCAGCTCCATGTCCAAGCGGAGAGCAGTGATAAATGGCATTTCTCAGGGGCCGGTATTGGGGCCGGTGCTGTTCAACACCTTTGTTGGCAACATGGACAGTGGGACCAAGCACCCTCAGCAAGTTTGCCAATGACACCAAGCTGTGTGGTGCGGTTGACATGCAGGAGGGAAGGGATGGGATCCAGAGACACCTGGGCAGACTGGAGAGGTGGCACCACGCTCATGGAGTTCGACAAGGCCAAGTGCAAGGTCCTGCCCTCAGGTCAGGGCAGTCTCAAACACAGGCTGGGTGGAGAGTGGACAGAGAGCAGCCCTGAGCAGGACTTACGGGTGCTGATTGACAAGGAGCTCCCCATGACCCGGCTTCAGTGAGCGCCTGAGCCCAGAACCCCCCCGTGTGCTGGGCTGCACCCCCAGAGCCTGAGCAGCAGCCCAGGGAGGGGATCTGCCCCTCTGCTGCGCTCTG
>JAOEHX010016721.1:0-14320 GCA_025448015.1 Bolborhynchus lineola | reverse complement strand
TTTGCAATGTACCTACAGAATCCCTTCCTGTTGTCCTTAACATCCCTAGCCAAGTTTAATTCTAAGTGGGCCTTAGCTTTCCTAAGCTGGTCTCTAGCTTCCCAAACAACATCCCTGTATTCTTCCCAGGCCGCCTGCCCTTGCTTTCACCTTTTATAAGCATCTTTTTTATTTTGAATTTTCCTCAGCAGCTTCTTATCTATCCAAGGAGTTCTCCTGGCCCTCCTGCAGCACTTCCTTCTAGTAGGGATGTTGTACATTTTAAGAACAGACCAAGTCTCTGTTTTTCCATGCTATGTAGCTGAAGGGATCCAATACATGCCATTCTTTTAGGTTTCTTCAATCACTTAGACCACATTAGCCCAAATCAAACAAAACCAGCTACATTAATGACTGTTTTTACTGACTGTCTAAACTAAAGCATTGATAAATAAGTCTGTAAGTGCTTCCATAGAGCATGTGACCTGCTAGCCATGGACTCCACAGAACACAAAGAGTGATAAAATAATTTTGTCATTATTATATTCAATGAAAAGAGCTTATATGCATATATTCATTCCTCACTGTTCAGAAAATGGGATGATTATATGCACCCCCAAGGTGTATTTAAACATTTATTTTGTTCCCCTTAGTACTTTTTCCTAGAGTGGTTTAAGATTCATCAACAAATCAAGACCCCTGCACAGATGAGGAAAAACTTTTGGCAAGTCAGATTCAATGATTTTGACCAAACTTGGACCTACTGTACACACTATTAATGCCAGCAGCATTTTACCCTGTACCAAATACTGATATCTGAACACATTTACATCTTGCTAGCTTAAACAAAAGACAGTTAAAGACAACTTTAAGCTTATTTCATCAAATGATTTTATAGTGACATTATATTGCAAAGCACTACATATTTTTATGACAGGGTACTTTCATGTTAGTAGGAATTGTTCCTTCTCCCTCAGATCTTCAATTACACACAAAACCTTACAAAACATAAATTAGTCAATTTTCACCTACCTCAGGTGTCCTGTTATGATACTTTTTATCATGTGTACTACAGAATCTTGTTGTCCATCTTGTAGCATTGAACTTACTTTTCAATAATAATTTTGTGATAAATGGCTGACAAAACAGAAGCATTATTCATGACCACCAAGGGATCATAGGATTCTCAGTTGAACAGATTTTCCTCTCCTTACTGAAGAAATATGCTGTCATTCAATAGTTTATGGTGAATAAAAAGCTAACTTGAAAAAAATGACACCATTCTTCCAGGCTCTGTGACTTTCTTTAGAATCAGAATTGCTACTAGTACAAAATCGGAAGAAAACTTTGTATTCATGTCAGAATGTACGTGTATTTTGGTCTGAATTCAAAGTTATAATGGAGCACTTAGGACCTACAACTGGAAATTACTTGCCTGAAGGATGGAAAGGTGAATAGCTCTTTTTGTTAAAGCTGAAATTAGAGAACGAATAAGGGTGTGTATATTTATTGTAGTCACCAAGCAAAAATAATGCAGCAAGTAAACTCAGGAAGAAAAATTATGAATTCCCAAAACTTTTTCTTATCTTTGTCATTGCATATTATGAGCTGAAAGTGAAAGGATTTGCTTACTTAGAAATCTTTCTGACTAACCACAAAGCAATCAAGTTATGGTCTGATTTAGTGGGGAACATAAAAAAAAAAAATCCTGCAGAGATTTACAGTTAATACAACTACTCAACCTAGCTAGCAACACTTTCTATGGTGGGTATTACAATGATCTTTCAGAACAATAATGGCCTCTTAGCATTTCAAAATGAATGGAAGAGTACTCCCTCCATGTGTTATTGCACCACTCATGAAAAACTTTCTTTTTTAATGCCTCAGGAAAGTAAGATTGAGTAAGTCCCCTAACAGTTGTTTGTTAGAACATCCAAAAGCCTAATGCAGCAGGCTCTACTCAAGTTATGGCTGGCATAGATGTGCATTATCAACCCCTAGCTAAGAGAAAAAGTCATTCTTTATCTTTAGGCTTTTGTCTGAGTGATATCAGTGTGGGATATCACTCTTTATTATGAGCCCTGGATGATGTGTGTTAGGTGAATGCATATATTGTCTCCTTTCCATGAAGAGAAAGCAAGGTGGAAAGCCGCATAATATAAAGTATACTTGTTAATAGTCCAAAAACCAGATGGTTCTTAAAAATGTTCACTGTGATGTCAAAATATTTACTACAGTTCTGTTTGCTTTCACAATTATTAATAATTATGTTTTCTAGGCATGTTTGCTATAAAACCTCACTGATGTATTTATGTGCTTGTTTCCTGGGTGGTTTTTTTTGCCTTTTTTTTCCAAATCATTAAATTATAAACTAACTTCAAATCCAATAGTTTCCCTTTCATTAAAAAAAGTATCAGAATGACAAAGTACACTCTGTCTCATCCTACAGATATCTGATTATTGCACTGAAAATTGTGAAGCTAGAGAAATGAATTGCTAAAATGTTCAGAGTCAAGTCTATGAAAGGCAACAAAGAAAACAGAAACAATAATAAAAAAAAAATCTGTATTATAACTAACATCCAGTTACATGTTTAAAAATTGGCTCAGGACTTTAATAAAACAAAATAGATCTCATTCTTTTTAAATATTAGTACCACAGTTTCATTTTTATGGCTTTACTTACATCTTTTTTGGGCTGTCATTTTAACAATTCATTACCACAGTTGTAACTGAGCCAGGAAATGGAATTTAGTATTTTTTCTTTTTTTTTTCCTTTTTTTTTTTTTTTTTTTGAGATAATGAATGTTTGCATTCTCAAATGTTTACATTACTTCAAAACATAATGATTCTCAAGAAATACTAAAAACAAATATTCTGGATGACAGCTCTACATTGCAGGTATTGGTGATAGTATTTTATACTTTTATGTTTTACAATCAGTTGAAGCCAACACAGACTGCCAACTGCTCCGTAAAGGGGTGGAAATGTTTTCCCCACAGCCTCCAGAAACATGTTCCTAAACCCTCCCCCATGCTGGCATTAAAACATCACACAGCAAGCCAAATTAGAAAATTGATCTGGCAGAAACCTAACCCCCCAAAAACAAGACAAGATGCAGTTTTCAGTATCAAGGTACCGATCTGGTTCACTGCATGGCAGCACAAGTGCAGATGCCAGAACAAGAGAGACAAGAATGTCAGTTTGGGGAGGGGATGCAATACAGAGTAGGGAGAACAGCAATTACGGAGTTGCTTCATTACATTTTGAACAGACTTTGCTTCTGTTCACATTTCTCTCTTCAGACAAACATTTTTGAAGACGGACAAAACAGACTGGCATTTGTTGGTGAAAATTCTCAGTTTGGATTAATTTTTATTTCTGTTAAATTACTTTCTGGTTTGGGGATGTAGAGAAGCATTAAGCTCTACCTTTACAGAAACTATTTTGAAAGCATCTCAGACATTTGAAGTACATAATTGTCAGCAAAAGAAAAAGAAAATACTCACTTGAAACCTAAGCAGAATTTTAGCTATTCTAACAGTTAATATCAGAAGTTACTCAACAGAAAGCTAGCTGTATTCTTTTTTTTTTTTTTCAACGGGAAAAATGTATCTGATTTTCCTGAACACAGAAAACATAACGTGAGAAGCCAGTATCTCCTAGTGATATACGTATTCTTATACTACTATGCAGATAATATGTAAAGGTTATTTTAATAAGTCTTGACCCATTCTGATTCCTGAGCCACTGTTAGGTGAACTGTTACTGGTTAAAACAAAAAAATATGCATCTATATTAAAAGAAGCCATGCTGTTGTGAAATATTTTATAATCTAATTTACATTATGGTAAACTCTGGTCGTAAGACTGACTTCATTCAATCCCTGAAGGATTAGTTTAACTGTATTTCATTGTGAGGTTCAACTGTATAGACAAGACCCACATAATGGTTCCAGTAGATTTTCAAAACCAGACAAGAGGGAGATGGTTCTAGAATCAAAAAATCATGTAACAACTTCTAAATGTTCAATACTCAAAACCCAGGTTATTTCTTAAGAGAAAAATAAACTGAACAGGGATGCAGACAGTAAATTCATAGTCTCTGCTGCTTAACTTGCAATATGGCACAGTCTCTAGAACAGGCTTTTTCAGACTGGCTTTTGTAGGGACGGTGAAACATGGGCAGTATCTCATTTACTAGAAACACAAAAAAAATGGCTAGTCAGAAAGGGCTTTTGAGGCTTTTTTACTTTTGAGGTTACAAAAGTCCTCCAAGCCAGACATTCCTATAGCAATCATCTTGCAACATCCTCAGTCAGACACTAGAAAGGAGAGGGAAAAAGGACAAACGTGGGCAGAGAAGTGGTGATGGAAATAAGATTTTAATTATTCACATAATCTTTCATTAAAAACAGCTATTTTTTATATTAAACATATTATGAAAAGGTAGCCTGTCTCAGTCTGGCCATACATATGGGCAACATCTTCAACATGATTCTACAAAACAGTACATACCACACTTGCCTCAACTCATCCTTGGCTAGCTAACATCCAACCTCTGCTGCTGTGTAACAGTGATGAACTCTTTTTGAGAGAGAGTTGTGCTCTCCCGAGGGACCCAGCTAATGTGCAGGAACTGACAGCTGAAAATAATGTTTCCTTCAAGCAGCTATCAACACAGAATAGTCATACTGGCAAAGCTGAGGAGCAAATGACAAGCAAGCTCCCACAAGCAAGGTCTCTTCTCAAGAGGTTTCTCCTTTTAAAATCACAGAATCATAGAATAGTTAGGGTTATAAATTAATTATTTTCCTGATTTTTTTAATTAAATAAGGATTGGTAAAAGCATTCCATGTACTATCATAATTACCAGTAATAACATACAGACTAATGCATTTCTGCAATTCCAGTCCATTACCTGCAGATTTGTCATTTATAATTTCTATCTTACAAAAACAAGTTAAACATTTTTATACTTAAAGCAAGAATTTATCAACACAAACATAGCAATTGCTGAATTTCCTATAAGCCAAAGGTAAAGAATGGTATTACTTGTCAGGTCTCAAAGATATCTGGTGACCTTCATCATCCAAAGTGCCTGCTATGAATGACACTATCTGGAAAAGAAATTTTGTCTTTCACTGCCTACTTTAATAGAGACTACAATGCTGTGTCTACGAAATACCTAAATAAGCAAATAGAAACTACTAATACACCTCAAAATCAAAACAACTCTTATTTCTTACAGAGCAGCCTAAAAGCCAAGCAAATTGCAACAGACCATTTATAACATTTTGGGGAACAACACTGTTTTTCTGTTCATCTAAGTGGTGGGTAAACATAGTATGCATTCGTAACTAAAAGGGTTACTCAGATCATAGTGCGCCAGGCAGCCCTAGTGACACAAAGTTTTATGCCACCTGTCTAACATCCATAGAAACCTCAACAGCGCTTCTATTCCAGCACATACAACTGAATAAGCTTGAGAAAAGGCATCAGCTTTAGTACTGCGAAAGGACCACCAAGCTTTCTTTGAATAAGCATGAGAACATGGGAAAGAGGCTCATACTTGAGCCTTGTCTCATTTTAAAGAGGCAACCAAAACCCGAAACCCACACAACACAGCGCAGGATTCTCAGACCACTGTTGACTCAACGAAGCACTTTTAAATAAATCAGAATAACCCATACTTTTTCTTCAATATAGTCACTGACCCTGTAGTTGCTAGCTTTGAGTATACAAGAAAATACCAAACTTTCATATGTGCATAAATTTGCTTATTTTTTATGACAATCTAGATACTAATACAGCAGAAGTTGTAAAGCCCTAGATTTTGCAGACCTGACCTAAACAACTACACAGATAAAATCACTAGGTTGATGAAAATCAAGGAGGGTTCTTCAGTTCTAATGCCTGAGAGCTGTTCACTTATTAACAGGTCATAGCCAACAAAACACACAATCCCATGCAGTAAAGGCAAACCAATTAATTACTCTGAAAGCTTAAAAGTTTCCCCTCACTAGAAAACTTTCTAATGCACAGGACTTATCTTGAAGTTCCTTCTTAGCTCTGCTGATTGAAAGAAATGCATGATGAATACTTTTGCATATACAAGGGCAAAGACACAGATGTAGGATTGTTTCTGCCAGTAACAATGAGTGTTCCAAAGCCAGAATACTAACAGTCCTTCCAGGATTCAAACGGCCCTCCAGAAATAAAGACTACTGTGCTCCAAGTACTTCACAGCCACATAATCAAGAGACATACAAGATTTTTTACCATGAGATCATTTGTATGACAGAGGTTCTATAAGAAATAGCGTACAAGTCTCTTTACTTGAGAATTAGCCATTGTCCTCTTTAAGTACAGCTAAATTAGTAAGTAGGGAGATAAGGTCAGGCAGGTTCAAAAAAACAGTAATAATAAACTGAAACAGAAAACTCATCTCAAGGAAGAAATCACAGAGAAAGGGGGAGCTGGGAAAGGTAGTATCTATCCAGTGAGCCAGAGAAAGGATCTTCCCTTTTTTCTTAACACCTGGAAAACAGATTATGATACTGTTTCCCACGGCATTCTCCTGGAGACACTGGCTGTTCATGTCTTTGATGGGTATACTCTTCACTGGCTAAAAACTACCCAGATGGATGGGCTTAAAGAGTAGTGGTGAATTAAGTTAAACCCAGCTGGCAGCCGGTCACAAGTGGTGTTTTGCAGGGCTCAGTACTGAGGCCAGTTCTCTATCATTTTCATGAACAATCTGGATGAGGGGATAGAGTGCACCCTCAGTCAGTTTGCAGACAAAAGCAAGTTGATCTGGTTGAGGGTAGGAAGTGTCAAGGCCAATTGTATGAGGTTCAACAAGGCAAAGCGCCATGGCCTGCACTTGGGTCACAACAACCCCATGCAACACTACAGGGTTGGGGAAGAGTGGCTGGAAAGCTGCCCAGTGGGAAAAGACCTGGGGGTGTTGATCAACAGCAGCTGAATATGAGCAAGCAGTGCATCCTCCTGGCTTGTATCAGAAACTGTGGCCAGCAGGGCCAGGTCAGTAACCATCCCCCTGTACTCAGCACTGGTGAGGCCACACCTCAAACACTGTGTTCAGTTCTAGGCCCCCCACTACAAGAAAGACATTGAGGTGCTGGAGCAGTTTCAGAGAAGCGGAAGGAAGCTGGCAAAGGGTCTGGAGCACAAACTTATGAGGAATGGTTGAGGGACCTGGGAGGGTTTAGTCTGGAGAAAAGGAGGCTCAGGGAGACCTTACCCCTCTACAACTACCTGAAAGGAGGTTGTAGGGAGGTGTATGTCAGTCTGTCCTCCCAAGTAACTGAAAATGATCTCAAGCTGTGCCAGGGGAGGTTTAGATTGGATATTAGAAAAGTTTCTTCACTGAAGGTGCTGTCAGGCATTGGAACAGGCCATCCAGGGAAGCGGTTGAGTTCCATCCCTGGAAGTATTTAAAAGACATGTAGATGTGGCGCTTAGGGACATGGGTGAAGGATGCACTTGGCAGTGTCAGGTTTACAGTTGGGCTTGATGATCTTAAAGATACAAACTAAATTGATTTATGATTCTCTTTTCTAGTCTGATTCAAGTTGCAGACTCAGAGAAGATTTTAAGGGAGGTAGGGAAGAATAAACTTGTTACCTACTTAATTGAATACCAAAACAATGAAGTTAAATAGTGTGATGAAGAAATTCTGTACCAGGTAATCATTTATTTATCTTGGCATAATACTAGTAAAATTATTTTCCATCTATCTTCAAATCCTCTTGTTTACATACCTAGAATTTATGTAGCATTTTCATAAGCATCAAATAACTGAATTCTGAATAGCTACATCTGTCAAGCAAGATTCTACTAACAAAAGGCAATTTATTTAAGGATTTTGTTAGCCAAACTCTCTTCACCCAGGAGGAGTGCCTCAAAATAACTCATCATGTGCACTTGTATCCCTAACACAGATGAACTATTTTTAGTGTATTTAAGTATTTTTAGTATTTTTTTGTGTATTTAAGTGTACAGTACTTTGTTACTGAAACCAGAAAGAGTATTCTGAACGTGAATGAACGTTATCATGAAAAAAATACTGAAAATGTTATATTTAAAAGAATTTTAAACATGACTTCATAAAAATATATGTGAAAAAATATTTTTAATTTGGTACATTATATTACAATGAATGGGTCAAAATTATCTGTATAAACAATAGAATGTTATAGGAGAATCTAAGTGTGTCTTCATAACGTAACAGAAACACAAAGCAAAGAGGAAAAGAATCCAGGTGATCTACTGTGCAAGAAAGAAAGCCGTTGCAGAAATAAACAAATAGAAGTCTACCTGTTGGAGGTCCAAGGTAATGGTCACATAATGATACTCAATTCCATTTTGGATACTAGGGCTTTGCCACCAAGTGTTCTTGCCATCAATTGCATTTGTTATCGGATGCCGCTCTGTTAAAAAACCAGAAATGTATTAATGCATTTTGAAATTAAAAGAAGATTTAGATGTTTTTAGATCTAAAATCTAGAATACAATTACAGAACTAATCAGGAAGCATTTTAAAATAAACCCCAGGAAATTATTTTTTATTTTAATCTTGGGACAGAATCATGCTTATTACTGGAATACTAATCTAATGTTAGTTGTTTAATTTTGGTTAAGATCACAAGAAGGTGATTTAGAGTATCTAATTGCAGTTGGAGATTCTCCTAATTGTACAAAAAATGTAGGCAACTAAATCAAGTGAACACTTCCTGAAGCCTTAAGTTTCAAATACTGTAAAGTCATTAAATGTTGCAACAGAAACAACAAATCAGGAAATCTGAGATATGGTGTGCAAGGAAAGCAGAGGTAAAGTAATACTGGTACTTGTATTTCTAAGACATTCCTAAGGACATGGAAATAATTCAAGAAATAATTCAGAAATCACTACTGAAGAAATTATTTAGAAATCATTACAGACTATATTTCCCAACTGGAAAATTGTCCGGCTCACATACATGCATATAAAGGAGGTTTCATTGGTCAAAATCCATACCTAAGTCCAAGATACATTACTTTTCATGTCTACATTTACTTTGCTGCAGTGTCCCAAATTAATTCCAAATAATTGGGATGAGAATTTATTTATATAATTGAATTCTTCCTAGATTTTAAGAGTTCCTAAATTATTGAAATTTGCTTACACAGTAGTTGAATGTTATTTAGATAAAGAAAATTGCACTCAACATTTCCAGGTTACTTTTCATGGTTAATTTGTGTTTCTCTCCTGTACAGTATGAAGAATAACATAACCTCAATTTTAAAAGGTACAAGGATATGTATTTTGAGGTCCTTCGTTGCCTAGAGCAAGTCTGTACATTACAGGGAAATAACCCAAAGGAAATTCAAATACCATAGATTTCCTCTATGCAAGTTCTGTCTGCAAGAACATAAAATAGGAAAAATCCAACTCTTCTCCTGAAGGATGGCTTTCTAAACTGACAGTTTCTTGATATAAAACTGGAATAACCTTCGTTACTAGCTAGTTCTAGAACTGCAAATAGTCCATTTATGAATTGATTAACTTACTTGTTATTTTAATTGTTACTTAAATTCACCAGCTAGATTGACAGCCTTTGTGTCTCTGGGTTTTTTTACTACATTAACCACCTGTGGAAGACAGGATTCCTAGCTCATTAAGGAAAGCCAGAATGTCTGAACATATTTAAATATACAATTAAAGTGCTTTTGGGGACTGGGGGAAGGCATAAGCCCTCAAAATTGAAAATGTAAAAAAAATCATTTTAAATATTGGATTATTTAGTGACATTAGTGGGCACCATCACTGCTACAAGTGATGTTACTTGTAGATTTATTTTCATAAAATATAAAGCAAAACACACCCATGTTTTAAATGTTATCAGTTCCCACAGGTCTGGACATTTTCACAAGCCCTGGCTTTAAAAGATTGCTAGCAAAAATCACCTGTAAATCAAACTCAGAGGTCCTCAGTGATTGTGACAGAAGCTGTCTAATTGAAATTCTTATGCAAATCTCTTCAGGTGGAATTGGTATAAAGGTAAATCATGAGAAGGAGGGTTGGGAGATGAATAAACAATTAATTGTAATCACCATTAGGAAAGCTTAATCATAATTAATTTGAAAACACTAATTAATTGCTGGCATGTTTTGCCTATTTAAAAGTGAACGGAAAAATAGTGCAACATTTGTGAAAAAGGACTGGAATGCAAATGCAGCTAAGGATCAAACTCCCTGAAGGATGGCAACAGGGAAACCTTACAGAGTGAGCCCATCAAAATGTGCTCTTTGATTTGGGCTCACATGTGATTAACCAGGGAATTTGTGTTCATTTTCTACTACAGTAATTAAGGGGATGCACTCCAGACTTGCACATTCCAGGGGGATCATTTGAAGTCTGGTCATATTACATGGTTATCCTATTAATGAGCCATCCCTGTTTAAATAAGGGAATTCCTTCTGCCAAATGAACATTTAAAAACCTTAAAATGAGATGTGGTTGGCAACAAAAGACCAGACATTATGAAGCTGAGCAGATTCAAGTTTTTAAGAGGGTTAGACTGAGGGAGAACACAGATATAAATAATTCAGATTAGTTTTACACACATATATATGTGTATGTCTGTGTATATGCACATTCATTAGTGTACAGTATCTGTTATCATAGCTAGGAGATGGGAACAAAGCAATCCAGCTCTTGCTTAGGTTTGCAGTTTGAAATAAACAAATTTGATGTAGAAAAAAACTTGTATGTTGTGCATGCATCTCTAAATGCCTATCTATAAATAAGGGAAAGAATCTATTGTAGAGTGTTTCTGCCAGTCAGAATCATCCCAGAAACTGAGCAAAAGTCTTCTCTGAGTGGGACACACTACTACAGTAGAATATATTTGAATGCTTATATTGCGACAAAATTGCATCACCTTTCCTCAAAATATGGCATTTACTACAATTAAATACAACATTGAATCTTGGAAAACTATCTTGGGGAAAAAAAAAAATAGGCTGAAATCGTGTTCAGGCAAATGAAGTAGTCTATACTGATGCAATTATAATTAGCTTCACAAATACAACATTGGGAGGAAATGGATAGGTAACCATTTATTAGGAAAGCATCTGGGGATTATAAATGACTACTAGCTGCATACCTCTCAGTAGTGTCACGTCATCGAAAAGGGGAAATATTTAAGAAATGTAAACAGGAATATACTCTGTCCATTCTGTTCATGCAAACCTGGATCTCTATGCAGTCCTGGTAAGAGCCCAGGTGAATTCTAATAAAAAAGAAAACACCTAGACAGAATTCAGAAAACTGTAATTTGCAGAGTTAAGAGTTCCAGAAAATGCAGCCTATTAGAGGAATGAATGGGCTTGCAGCCCAGAAAGCCAGCTGTATCCTGGACTGCTTCAAAAGGAGCATTTCCAGCAGGTCCAGGGAGGTGATTCGCCCCCTCTTCTCCACTCTCATGAGACCCCACCTGCAGTATTGAGTTCAGCTCTGGAGTCTTCAGCATAGGAAAGTCATGGATGTGTTGGAACAAGTTCATAGGAGGGCCACAAAGATGATCAGAGGGCTGGAGCATCTCTCCCGTAAAGACACGCTGAAAGAGTTGGGCTTGTTCAGCCTGGATAAGAGAAAGGCTCAGGGGACACCTGCCCTGGTTTCAGCTGTAGCAGTTATTTTAATGCTTCCTAGTAGTTGGTGCAGTGCTGTGTTTTCGACTTCAGTCTGAGAACAGTGCTGATAACATACTGGTATTTTAGTTGCTGCTAAGTAGCACTTACCCTGATCAAGGACTTTTCAGACTCATGCTCTGCCAGGGGCACAAGAAGCTGGGAGGGAGCAGAGACAAGATACCTGACCCAAACTAGCCAAAGGGGTATTCCATACCACAGCACATCATGCCCAGTGTATAAACTGGCAGGAGTTACCCAGAAGGCCCAGGTCACTGCTCAGGTCGGGTTGGGTGTTGGTCTGTGGGTTGTGAGCAATTGTACTGTGCACCACCTGTGCTTACTGGGACTTTTCCTTTCCTTTCACCTTCTAGTTTTATATTCTCTCTCCCCTTTTTATTTCCCTTATCGTTATTATTATTAATGGTAGTAGTAGTAATTTTGTATGGTACCTTAGTTATTGGACTGTTCTTATCTCAACCTGTGGGACTTACATTCTTTCGATTCTCCTCCCCATCCCTCTGAATGGGGAAAAGCGGGCAGGGAAGAAGGTAGGGGGTGAGCAAATGTCTGCATGGTTTTGAGTTACTGGCTGGTCTTAAACCACAACAGGACCTTAGAGCAGCTTCCAGTACCTAAACGGAACCTACATGAAAGCTGAAAGGGACTTTTTACAAGGACATGAGATAATGACTTTAAACTGAAAGAGGGTAAATTCAGGTTAGACATTACGAAGAAATTCTTTACTATGTGGGTGGTGAGGCACTGACACAGGTTGTCCAGAGAAGCTGTGGCCGCCCCATTCCTTTACATGTTCAAGGCCAGGGTGGATGGGGCTTGGAAGAACCTGGTCTAGTGAAAGGTGTCCCTGCCCATAACAGGAGGGTTGCAACTAAGTATCTCTAAGGTCCTTTACAACCAAACCATTCAGTGATTCTATGAAAAAAGATAGTTTAGTGTAGAAACTACATAGAGCAATACCATCAATCCTTAATTAAGTAGAACACTTTTCTAAAGAAAATTGGAATAATCTATTCATTGCATTGACTGAAGTTAGGAAAAAGGTTACATGAATTTTTGCAAGGAAGATGTAGATTAGCTATTAGGAAAAGACGTTGTAATATGTAAAATAACCCTAGGAAGAGTGGCCCTGGAATTTAGTCTAGAACTGGCAGATAGATTTGTATTTTTTTTCCTCCTTGTTTAAATGCACTTTATCAAGAGGTGTAACTATATCTGAGGTAGGTTTCAGAGGGAAACAACATGAAAAAATGAAAAAAATGTCTCCATGCTTCTGTGGCTCTGCTTCTTCCCACATTTTATCTATTCCATTAAATGCTGTCTTTAGTCTCTATATCCTCTACCATCTGTTAATATACTCACAAAAATACAATAATGTTAATGCTGCAAGGCCACCTGAAATTAAACTTGTAATACTTGACTAAGAAATTTTCTCAATTCTAGTCTTCCCAGCTATAGTAGCTAGAAGCTATTTATCATCTCTGAAGCAGATGATAAAACATTTATACTTGAAAACTGGTTTTGCTACTGGGTAGTATGGGAAAATCACTGTTGGGAGGGAAATTTAGAGAAAACTGGGGTCTAACAGAAACCTTTTTAGGGTAAAATACAGTTGCCACTTTCACTTGGTAAGCATAGAGCCTATTCCGCCATGGTTCCCTAGGCAACACAACTGGCGACCCAAGAAGAGCAATGGAGGGTGGAGTGGGAGTGGAGACACCACGACCATGCTCTGTTGTACTCCCTGCAGAATTGGGAACTTGATGGTACCATACAGCTGATAAGCTGCATAGCAGCTGCCAAATAGAAAGTATAAGAGAAGATGTCTACTGCTGAGAGAATAACTGTGGCGAAACCACTTTCCTTGGGTGAAACATGCTATTATAATCTCATTTTAATACTAAACTCCATCCCAAAGTCACCCAGCTCCAAGGTACAACGACCCCTCACCAAGCATGTGCTATCGACTTTATCTTTAAATGAGAAGCAAGAGAATTTTATACCAATCAATAAAAGAATGTATGACTAGTCACTCAAGCTCCACCTGAGAGTAAAGTATAAAAGTGAATGAGAGGAGGTGAGAAACAGGAAAGACTCCAATGTAACTTCTGCTGAACCTCTCTTCTCCCCCATAGGGATGCCTACTGGGCAAGGCCTTTATCTTATGCACACTAAATAACTAATGCTAGCTATTATATAGTGATTATAGTTTGGTTGTATATCTCTTCAAGCTTGTTTTTGCAGACAGTCTCTATTACCAGCAATCATAGAATCATAGAATAGTTAGGGTTGGAAAGGACCTTAAGATCATCTAGTTCCAGCCCCCCTGCCATGTTCAGGGACACCCCCCACTAAACCATGTCGCTCAAGGCTATGTCCAACCCGGCCTTGAACACCTCCAGCAATGGAGCATTCACAACTTCCCTGGGCAACCCATTCCAGTGCCTCACCACCTTCACAGTTAAGAATTTCCTCCTTATATCCAGTCTAAACTTCTCCTGTATAAGTTTGAACCTGTTACCCCTTGTCCTATCACTACAGTCCCAGATGAAGAGTCCCTCCCCAGCATCCCTATAGGCCCCCTTCAGATACTGGAAGGCTGCTCTGAGGTCTCCACACAGC
>JAOEHX010016715.1:14121-28788 GCA_025448015.1 Bolborhynchus lineola | reverse complement strand
GATCAGAAAACTAGGTCAGTGATTCACAGTGTTTCAGGAGTCATCCTAAGACTGGGCCGAAGGGAGGATGCCAGTGTCTCAAACCAAGGAGGGCCTACTTCATGTCTGGATAGCTTGGATCAGAGCTGCTGTTTGGGTGGCCTCTCAGGCAGAGCCTCTCCTGGAGGGAAGCTGCTGTGAGACCACCAGCCAGCTCCCAGTGAGACAGGATAGAGCCAGTGCAGCTCATCCCAGGGAACAGGCTACGCAGGCTCACATGGGTGTCAGAGGATCTTGGTGGATTTTTGTGTCACTGGTTTGATAAGCAAAACTGAAGCTTCCACTTCAAAACAAAGTATGTAGCTAGGCTGGATGAGTTTCATGTTGACTTTACTCAAGTGTTCTTGACAGTTCATACAACTGGGGAGTTAGTTGTCAGTTGTTACCTGTGTAGACAGGCATCTCACAGTTCAGCATCCTTTTCTATCCAGATTTTATGAGCCTTGAACAAATGCAGCCATAGTGCAGGGGCTTCCATTAATTCCAAACACTTAACAACGCATTTAGAATAAGAATAGCAAAGAGGTGTCTGACCTTTCCTTGTTTCTTCTCATAACGCAGCAGAGATCAGGAAGTTGCAATGATCTTTCTGTCTTGTATGCAGTCTGTCCAAGCAGGTATCTGGGGTCACACTTGGTGTGAAACATTCTCTTATTTCCTTTCCTGCTTTCTTCCTACGCCTTCCTTCTGACTGGCCTACAAAGTCAGGCAGGCCTTTCTTTTGGAACACCCAAAATATGGTTGGGAATGCCTTGTGATATGCTACCTATATCTGAACAGAGGTGTCTGCTACAGCTTTTCATGCAGTATGCTGGAGAACTTTAGTTACGTAAAGTTAAGTGATTGGCAAAGTCTTTTACATTAGTGTGAACTCTTAGTTTGAGAGGTTAGAAAACACTTGGTCTCCACAAGAAATGTGCAACTTATGCTGAGTGAAGCAATTGAAGAATTATGCAGTATTAAGGTGTTATCTTTTAGATAGGTTTTCAAAATAGAGGAAAGACTGACAGTCTTTGTTCTTAATTTATTCTCTGTGCATTGTAGGAAAATCACAATATATATATCAGTATTTAAAGTAGGATACAAGTCATTAGATACTCTCAGATACTGGATATATTTGTTGCTAACTATAAAACTGATTTACACTCAGGTGTTACTGCAATTTTGGTTTGAGCTAATCCTATTACACAGTTGTAAATTTTGAGCTTGGATTCACAGTGTATTAAAATGTCATATTTGTAAGCAGTGTGAGTCCTGGATTCATGCAGCTGTATTATTCCAGCTGCTCAGCCAAGGACAAATAAATGTATGATCTCAGTTCGTGTGTGCTTAAAAATAGAGGGGATTTTGTAGAATAGAGCTTGGTCTGAATAAGACGTACTGAAAATGAGGGAATTGTTTCTCCTGACTCAGTTTTTCAGTCTCACTCATGTTAATTCTAACCTAAATTTGTATAGTAAGGATACTGGGGAAAGAAAATAATAGAAGCTTCAGATTAAAAGGTGCTTGCAATACTGTTAAATTGTGCTTGAATCAGCTCATATCATCCTGTAGGTACTGGCTGTTTTATACCTGTGTCAGATTATTTTCTTTGAGACACAAGTTTTTAAAGCTTTTTTGGTTTTTTGTTTGGGTTTTTTTTAATTGCTTAATTCATTTTCAGAGAACAGTGAAATCATAAGGTTTCATTTGAAAGTAATCAACAAAATTTCTAAACTATGCTTTTGTATATATGATGTTCCTTTCAAATAACAGCATTTCTAGAGGAATGCACATCCTCTTGAGAACGTTTCCTTTTCCTCAGTCACTCAGTGCTGTTATTTACAAACATTACACTCCGCAGACAATTTGTGTGGCAGTACTTGTGCTTCTGTTGTGTAGATCTTACGTTTTCTTATTAGCCATGATCTGACTTCTCTTTCATCCTTTCTAATTGTTTATGTAGGCAGTCATGGCCAACAAAAATTGACGTACCTCAGGATCTGGAGGATGACCTTACAGCTTCTCCTCTCTCTCATGCCACTGTTCCTCAGTCACCAGCTCGCACGGCTGAGAATGTTCTCAATGGCCACAGGAACAAGGCCCTTGGTGATTCAGCAAAGAAGGAGGATATCCCCGAGTTAGCTGGGCCAGCACTTTCAGCAGTCCCATCTGTGAGCTTAAAACCCACCACAAGTGGCCGGAAGTGCTTGTTCAGAGTAGACGAGGATGAAGAAGAGGATGAAGAAGATAAGAAACCTATTTCTCTTTCTACTCAAGTTGTTCTGCGCCGTAAGCCTTCAGTTACAAACCGACTTACTTCAAGAAAGAGTGCACCAGTCCTCAATCAGATCTTTGAGGAGGGCGAGTCAGATGATGAGTTTGACATGGATGAGAACTTGCCCCCAAAGCTTAGCAGGTTAAAAATGAATATTGCTTCACCAAGCACAGTGCATAAACGCTATCACAGGAGGAAAAGCCAGGGCCGGGGCTCTAGCTGCAGTAGCTCAGAAACAAGCGATGATGACTCAGAAAGCAGGAGGCGCCTAGACAAAGATAGTGGGTTTACTTACTCCTGGCATAGACGGGATAGTAGCGAAGGGCCACCTGGCAGCCAGGGAGATGGAGGTGGACAAAGCAAACCAAGTAATGCAAACGGAGGGGTAGACAAAACAAGCCCAAGTGATAACAACAAGGGTGGGGGGAGCCCCTCTGGTAGCTCTGGCGGTGGCACCAACACCACTTCAGGTTCCACTCGGCGATGTGCTGGATCTGGAAACTCCCTGCAGCTGTCATCTAGAAGTGCAGGGGAACTGGTTGAAAGCCTGAAGTTTATGAGCCTTTGCCTAGGCTCGCAGATTCACGGCAGCACTAAATACATTATCAATCCTCAAAACAATCTGTCATTTTCCAGTGTAAAAGTACAGGAGAAATCAACATGGAAAATGTGTATAAGCTCCAGTGGAAGCGCAAGCCAGGCTTCATCCCTGGACAGCCTAAAATTTTTTTCTGACCAAATGTCAGTCACAGCAAACAAATTTGAACGGATAAAGAACAGGAACTTGAAAAGCAATGTGCTACAGCTACCTCTCTGTGAAAAGATGATATCTGTGAATATTCAGCGTAACCCAAAGGAGGGGCTTCTCTGTACCTCCACTCAAACCAGTTGTTGTCATGTCATTTGACGATGACCTGATTGTAGTAGCTTGATCTACTTGACAGCATCAATCTTCCTGTTCAGAGCTGTGATCACTTTGTCACAGACCCCCTTTTGTTGTCTTAAGATTTTAAAGTGAGCTTTGAGCAGTTATTTATTACACTTTTAATTTTGTGTTCGCTTGATGGTATGGCAGTGCATGGTCTTTGCATGCTGCTAGCAGATCTGGTTTTCTTTTTAAACAAAACAGAGTATTTTATTGTGTAATTTTTACATTTATAATTTTACTATGAAAGATCTGGATTAAATTAATATAAATATCTGGATCCTAATGTAAATGGAGTACTTAGAAGTTTCCTGTTCTACACTTAAACTAGAGAGAGAAGCTTTTGTTTGCTTGTGAAATGTTAATTCTTGTTCTGACCTTCTGTGATAACTAAAATATGTGATACGTGGCATACTTCTGTGTGTCTGAAACAGAACCAAAGCAATAATGTTTTGATGCTGAAAACTCTTCAGGGAGCTTTCAGATGTTCCAAGGCTTGTACAAAGCAAAGGTGCACTGAAAATTAGTGATCTTGATAATTTTAAACCCACACCTATTTGTCTTAAGCTATGATATGGATAAAGTTGTGGCTCAAAAATCAAACTGAAAAGTTACTATTTTTTTTTGTTAGAGGCAGTTTTCTTTCTTTCTTTAAAAAAGTAAGTAGATTTGTAAGGCAGCTTTCTTCCATAGAAATGTGTTAATATTACAAGCAGACAATCTTCTTTTTTAATAGAACAAAGGTAAACTAGTAAGTCTACTTCTGAGTTTTTACATGCTAACTGAAAATAAAAGTATTTGTATGAATTACTTTTGTTATTAGTATATCATGACACTTAATATTTTAGGGGTTTACCCTTGTAGACGTCTCCCTTGTCCTCTCCTCCTCTTCCGGAGATTTCAAGAGACAATAAGGGATGGAAAACCTTTTAGATAACTGGATTCAAACTGAAGTTGTTCTTGTCATTTACATGTTTCTCATTATTACTCTTTTTAAGACTTAAGACACTGCTGTTCCCCACGTGTTCCACTGATTTTCCCTCAGTGATAACGCTTTTTCATACAGTCAATTTAAAATAGCATATAGGAAAGTACTTTGCAGTAGTTAACCTTTCTGTCCGGTTTCCCATTGCCGCACCCAGGTCTTGATTTAGAGTATTTCTGTACAAAAGGAGACTTGACCAGATGAACTAACTTTGTGGAATTTTATTATCTAGAATAAAATATATTGCAGTTTCCTAGTTTTGGGAAGGGCAGGAATGTTTTACTTTTTTCACGCTGTGCACTAGGTCTTCTAAGCAATGCTGGTGAGACTGGTGGTAGTTATGTAGCAGCAGCCCAGGCAGATGCTGGGTGTCTGAGAGGAGTTGATGTTGTTAAGCATCCCCTAGCACTTGCACTGTGGTTGGGTATGAGGCATTTCACATCCACTGCAGAGCGAGCAGAGCACCAGAGAGCAGCCTCAGGCCTGGTCATAGCTTAGACAGCTCTTGTTAATCAGTAAGAGGCTTTACTGAGGGAGCATGAGTGGTGTGGAGTGCTCTGACCCTCACTGGGGATTTTACATTCTGCTTCCTGAGCGAGGCAAGGACAAGTGTTTTACTCCTTTCTGTTTTGAACTGCAGTTGCAGTTGAGTCAGCATGACACTTGTTAGAAATTAAAAGCTGCAAGGATAGATGTGTGGGTGAAGCCATAGAACACATTTGCTTGACATTTTTGAGCAGGGATCTTACCAAGGGCCAGAAATGCGATGTGTGGCTCACAGACAGTGAGCATAACATCTGAGTAGGAGACAAGTTTATAAAGGGCATTGGCAATAAACTTATTTGTTGCAGATTTTTTTCCAAGTATTGTAAATACTCTTTCCTGATACTATATACAGCCTTGGAATGGCACCTATTAACTAACCCCAGGTGTATTTTATTTCCAGTGTTTTTCTATACAACTGTATATATGGTGCTCACTTTAGAACAGCCGTGTTGACCATTTATGCTGCATAGTTGTATCATACGTAGCCTTAGAGTTGTGTGCGGCTGGTTGAACCTTTGGGTGTACAAATGTTAGTCTGAGTGGTGTCCTTTACCCATCTGTTGACAGGTGAATGATTGTGCATGTGGTGTAAGTTGTGTTATGTTGTCACGTAAAAGGAAGGGCAAGAATAACCACTACAGTATAATATTGGACCAAACTATTTAGCGAAAGTAAACAGTTTCTTGTACCCCTTAACATGTCTTTAAAAGTTACAGATAGTTACAGTAGTGTATAAATTAAATATTGTGGAAAAACAGTCTTGTATTTTTCTGTATGTGTGTATATAAATATATAAATATAAAATAATGTACCTCTACCAACTTAATCTGTATTTAAGACGTGACAATCTTGACACAGAATTTTAAGAGCAGCAGTCTAAAGTAAGCAGAATCAATGAGCAGAAATAGAAAAAAAATCCTAAGAAAGAATCTGTGTGTCATGAGGGTACAGAAGTGTCACCTGATGTGATTGCTTCCAGCAATGTTTGGCTTTGTCATTGTATAAACACTCAGTGTGTGACAGAGATGGAAAATCTGGTTAATAAAAGCGGTATCTTGATTGATGCTTAAGCTGTGGTTTGCATGTTCCTGTTTCTTCTGGGGCTCAGGGTGCAGGGGTGGCACAGGCAGCATGTGATTGGTGCTGGCCAGGTTCATAGAGGGTGGTGATAATTTGAGCAGAAAGTAATAGGTATGTAAGCTCAGCTGCCTTGAAAAATAATAGAACCACAGCATGGTTGGGGTTAGAAGTGACCTTAAGATCAGTCAGTTCCAACCCCCTGCCATGGGCAGGGACACGTGTCCACTAGACCAGGTTGCTCCTCGCCTTGGAGGTTGCGTGGGGATGCATGTGGGTTTGCAAGCTGTGAGTTGTTCTCTTGCACAGATCAAATGTGTTCATTTGGGTTTCTATGCTGTCACGGCTGACATCTGCTCAAACAGGTCTTCAGAGTTCAAAGGCTGAGGTCGCTGCTGCTGCTTCATCAGCAGTGGATTTCAGCAAGCTGTTGTATAACCTCTTCCTATTCCCTTCCTCTCACTACTCTCTCTCTTGAGAAATGCCAGGGGAGGCAGAGAGGAAGGATCCGTTCTCTGGGGATTCTCCCAGAAGGATTCTCCCTCTGGGGGAGGCAGAGAGGAAGGATCTATTTTCCTCTCTGGGCCCTTGTGTGCCACACAGGCCTGGGAGAGGTTCAGCTCAGCACTGCAGACCTGGGAGCCAGGAGGAAGGGCTGATGAGCTCTCAGAGCATGCCAGGATCACCCTCATCACACTACAATGACAGGAGCCATCATTGATGTGTTTTACATGGAGCAGCAGGTGCAGGGCTGGTAGGCAAGTTGTTGGGCTCTGCTGTCAGCCTCCTGACTAAGGCATGGGATAGAGGTCCTGGGGAAGGCACATGGTGGCATTAGCCATGGCTCCCACTGGTTTTACTTATTGGCACGAGGAAGTAAACAATCAAGTGCAAGGCTCCCAGTGAGAGCTGAGATCAAATTCCTCAGGTCTAGGTAGGCTAAAGTACCCAGAATTGCTTTCCTGCCTACAGAGGAAACTTTCTGCATGCAATGTTCCCAGTGTTTTCCTCTTCTACTGTGCTCAAGTCCTTAGGAGGTTCTACAGGCCAGCAAGTACAGTAGAGCTCTTGAGTCCAGCAGATCCCTCTGGGGCACAGGGCAGTCAGACCTGTGGCTCACAACCTACGAGCAGGAGCCCACCACTGCCTGAAGGGTGCTGCAGCTTCAGCTATTGCACACAAGCTGCTTGGTACCCCCAGGAAAGAAGACAGAAGACACTAGGAGCCAGATGCCTCTGACCCAGTTGGCTTTGTTTCCTTTCATTCCAGTGCCTTTCCCCTGTAGCCACTGTGCCCTTTGCTGTTGCACCTTGATTAAAAACAGACCAACGGCCTCCTATTCTGTGCCAGTGGGACCTGAGCATGGGACAGTTACCCAGACTAGGAGCACATATTCAGATGACACAGCTTGTGAATGGCAGTTACGGTAAATATCTTCACTTGAAAACAGATTTTTATCTAGAAACTTCATCTGCAGCATCCCACAGTTTTTACAGACTGAAAGAAGCAGCAGAAAGAAAAAAAAAATAGAGACAGAAACAAAGCCAGAAACAATTTTTCTCTCAAATGAGAAATGAAAATAGATGATACCATGAATGTAAAAACCAAAAGCCAGGGTCAAACTAATACTGAACAGTATAAAACACAGAAACACACACACAGCCCAGTGAAAGGACAGAGCAGTGCACAGCGGAAGATAAATTTCAGTTCAGTGACAAAATGTTATGTAGCAATATACAAGTAATATTCCTCAGCAAGCTCAAGTACATGCTCTCCAGGACAGAAACAGTGTCATAACTGTAGCATCTGTGTTTGCCCTAAACCAAGAATTCTCTGTGTATCCAGTGCGAACTAACAATAAACCAAAGAATTCCCATACTGCTGACTCACACTGTGGAAGGTCATATTCCTCCTTACCCATACCCTAGCTTTAGGAGGAGAATCCATATAAATAACAGTATTATCCCCATTCATAGACAAGGAAACTAAATGGAAGTGAAGGGATTTGCCCCAGGCAAGGACAACAACTAACATTCATTATGTCACCAAGTACTTAGATCTTACTAGAGATTTTCCTGTTAGTCTACAGAAAATAGGAGAACGGAAACCTCAAGGACAACCACAAAGTCAATTTGCAGAAATCCACCTTTCTTATTCTTCTAACCCATCTCAGAAATCATTTCAGATACCTGATACAGCTGCCATCAGCAAAGCACACCAGCTTTACACTCACAAACCAGCACAAATTAGCAACCAGCAGAATCCCTTCAGAATGGCTCTGACAAGCTCACAAGAACATATTCCTCCAGGAACCCATCCCACAGATTTCTCCTCTCCTGAAATGTTTGCTCAAACACAGACTAAGCAGCACAAGCAAAACTTGAGCAAACGTGAAGCTACTTCAGATCAAGTGGGTAAGAAACTGCAATGCTGAGGAGCTTTCATGGAGAACATGCTGGTCCTCTCCTCAGAAAAGCTTCAGGTCTGGGATCTTTACAGTGCTGCTGCAGGAAGGGAGATGTGCTTTCCCAGAGACCCCTGCTGCAGCTCCAGGAACAGGCTCTGGAAGAGCAGCAGCCCTCAGGTACCCCTGAAATAGCAGCAGTGTGGGGATGCACAGTGAGGGAGCAAGAACGGAGCTGTGGCATGGATTTGCTCCTCTTCCCAAGGGAACAGAATCATTCCTTACTGGGTCATGCTTGCTTTTAATCTCCAGACAGAATACATTATTCTGGCTTAGTTAGATCACTGCTGTGGCAGGAATCTGAAATCTGCAAAGTTGGCAAATACCTTTATTATTGTAACAGTAGATTTTTCTAAACAGAACTCTACTATTGCAGAGAGGTAAGTTACATCTACCAAAGACGAAGATTACAGCATGAGAAAATGAACTGTCTCAAGGTCACAGAAGCAAACACTGTAGATTTTTGGTCCTATTGCTGTCAGAAAACTATGAAGCATTAGGAAAACTACCTTGTGAATACCAAGGAACAAAGTTAGATTTGCACTACGTACACAAGTACTAGTGTATCAAGTGCCAAGTTTAACTGATCTGTTACCATCAGTTCATTTAACCAGCAGATGCGTTCATACAATACTGCAGTTAAAAATTCAGGGGAATGATACCAAAATCTAGTGTAAATTAAAAAATATACTTCATAAATTACTGAACAGCAATCTGCTTCCCACTGAATATGTTCCACCCAGCTTCTGAAAAGGTTTTTTTGCTGAGCCTTATTTAGATAGCTAGGACATAGGGGTGTATAATGCATACTTTGTAATAGTTATGTTTAACTTTTTCTCATATCATATAAGGAACCAACATGTACTTCACTATGTAAAAAACATTTAAATTAATTTGCAAGGTGCAAACAGTAGCTAATAAGCAAGTCTGAAATAATACATGACTGATTGATAAGCTATTTTAATAAAGGAACAAAAGGAGCAGTAACCCCAAAAGGACAATACACTGAATTAAATACTAGCAAACCTTCTTGTTTTATTTCCTTTTTACAAAGTTGCAGTAGAAAACGCTAGTGAGCTTCTGGATGCTTACTCACAGGATCTCATTTTAATCACATGAAGCACGGTGAGCCTGTCAGATCTCAACTAGATGTAGTGTAAGTTGGAGCCCTTTATTTGGTGTTAAATTCACTAATGGTTGCATACAAGAAACAAAGGGAGCAGGAGAAAATACCTCTTCTTAGAGCATCAGGCAAAGAATATTTACAAAGTGTCCTATAGGCAGGTGCCACCTACTCATTAGATGGTGAGTGCACGCTCTGAGAGTGACATCCTCATAAACAAATGCCCAACTGGTGCTGGCATCCACATGTGAGTGCTTTAGTCATCCTCATTTCTTCATGTTTACTCCTTCAATGACTCAACCACAAGCTTCATTTGCTGTGAGAGAAGGGGAGAAAAAAAAAGGTAAACTGAGTGCAGGGGCAGTTCGATGAGTTGCACAGACCAGTAGAATCAGAAAGCAGGATACTTCCAAACCAGATGAACAATAAAAACACACAAAAACATGAACTCCAGATTTGAAACTAAGCCTGCCAGTCTGTTGTGCCTGACTTTTACAGAAACCACACTTTTAACAGAGGTACTGCTTTTTCCACCAAAAGATTCAGCAAATGTTGATGCAATTTGTATGTTAATGAATCCATTATTTTTGTGATGAATAATGCCTCATGCTGAAATTGCCCCTTCTCCCTCAGGCTTGTGATAGGGGGAGCTGCTGCAAGAATGGCAAAATGAAAAGCTGGAGTAAAATCACTGCTGTGTGGGAACTGTCTTCTGCCCCTCTAGGTAGTACCTGTGCTCAGGACACTGCACTGTGCAGACTGGCATTGCCACTGCTGCTCCTGGGAATCCCAGCCTCTATCTGTTCAAGCCTGCATGTGCTCAGGGGAACTAGCAGCCACTTTATCTACCCTTATGCAGCACTGGCTGTTTCCTAAACAGCAGCAGTAAGCACAGACAGGTAGAGCTGATGGTCTTCACTGGAAAGCCACCCTTACATTTAGGAAGACATCTATACCAGGCTGGAATTAAGAATGTTTCTCTCTGAGTCACAGTTTTATAAAAATACAGGATACTCCTTTGAGACAAATTCAGACAAGCAAAATACCACAATGAAGGACTGTGATACCAGACTCTCAGACACAAATGGGATTTAAAATTAAACTGCTGATCATTACTTCTTATAGCAAACATTCATTCTGAAGACATGAACACAACTTGCTTAGTCAGCAGGAGAATCTACCAACTGGGCAAGTGGTATGCACACTTTTAAGGCACATTCTTAGAGATGTAAAATTTAAGTTCACCATGAAGTTTCCAATGCTACAGAGGGGTTTTGATTTAAAGGCAGTAGCCTTAAATATTTAAGTTTTTGAAGGATCTTAAAAGGTCAGTGAACTACTCACATAACATTGCCCCAACTGTTAAGCTGTAACTCTTATTCACTATTTCTGTATTGCCCTCATTTTTTCTTCTTTTGCTGTTGAACTGAAAATAAACATCCTGTGATATGAGAGGAAGCAGACTGCTACAGTGATGTGTTATTTACAATCCTGTTGTTAACCATTATTGTTTTCATCACCTTAGGACATCACTGGAGAGACCTCACTGTGAAATCAGAATAATAATTCCAGGTGTTGAAAATACTTGCTGAGTAAGAGAAACCAGAGCCTTTGAAGCTTCTTGTTGAAGAGGATGTTTCATAAAACAGAATTTAGAGAGGCAATAAAAGCAGAGTTTAAACTGTGCCAAAGGCATTTCTCAAACACCACCTGGGGCTATCAGCTAAGGGTCTTGCAACATCTGTAAGCCTGAAAAGCACCCTGATATGCAAAGAGTAATTACAGTGACTTAAGTCCACAACGAAAAAGGCTGAGAGACAACAGTCATAGGAAGGAGACTTCATGGAGACCAGCCCAAAGGACAGGGTAAGGAGCAAAGGAGCAAAGGCAAGAGATGCTGCAATTCAGGAGGCTATAGGTTGGTATCTGGCACAACCACCTTCTTCAAGGAAATTTTGGCAGATATGGAGAGAAACAGACTGGACATGAAAAAATGTGAGTGATCATATGAAGAAACAACTAATGCAGCTTCCAACTCCTGTGTAATTTCCATACCATCCACCCAGTGGTGGACGGACACCTGCTTCTGAGTTAAATTTCATTAGATGCTTGTACTTGATTTTATAAAAATGCCCCAGTACATATGAGCTATGAGAAAGACAAATACCTAATAATGCTATTAAAAAAACGTAAAAAGGAAACTGCAGATACAGTGGGCACATTCATTCAATTTCTATCCCATAACAAAGATATGAGATTGTTTTAACACACTATCTTTCCTCTGCTGATAGTCTGTGCCTGAACCCATTCCAAAACCTTACTCTGCATGATAAACCCCACCTACGATAACTCTTCTTTACCATTTTTATCTGTGTTTCCATGCCATCTATAAGGGAAGTAGAACTAATTTGTGATACAAATATTTATATGCTTCTTTATAGCAACAGTGCAGAAAAAAAAAAAGCCATAGCTAAATGGTGGAATACAGATTCCTCTTCTGCATCCTGATTCACTTCTGTAAATAAATGTTTAAAACTACAGCACCTTAACTGAAGTGACTTCAAACCCTATTGTAAAAACATTAAACAGATACACAAGACAGCAGCACCTCAATTCAGTTCACAGTTCATCAAATTCAAACCTAATTCTCTTATTTTAGAATGATTTTCTAAATTCTTAGTGTTCTTGTAATTATACAGGGATTGATAAGGAATGTAGGGAACTGGAAAAGGGATTTTTATTCTTTCATTTCTGCAGGAATCCTGGAGGAAAAAAACCCAAGCACATGACTATTAAGTGTGAGTAGATGGTAATCTGTCCAGAAATTCTGTACAAACAGCACTACTGTCATGTATTTTTTCAGGCCCTCCTAATTTTAGCTAACTAACTAGCTAATCTTATGCTAGCATTCTCTTATACTGGCAACCTTACGCTAGTATATTTAAAATGTATGACAAACAAACATATTTCCCAGCTTCTTCAGTAGGCCAGTGAGTAGGAAAAGCTCTTAAAATAGCTTCACATGCTGCCATGGCATACACAGCCTGGGCAAAACCAATCCAAATCCAGTCACTGTCATATTTCAGGAAATGAATCGTAAGCAGCACGAGAACCCCGAGAGCTGTGTATTTCATTTCTTCTTTATAATTTTTAATACCAAAACATTTTTGGCAGCTCCTCTCAGAGCCATCACTTCAGCAAGCAACATGGAGTGGCACCAGTAGGCAGTGAAATTATTTTCCAAGTCCAGGCTGAGAGATTTTTAAATTTTCTTTCACTGTGAAAGGAAATGTTCCTTTTTATTAGGAAAATATTTCTCTGGGACAGCAAAGGGAGTGTACTTTTTCCCTGATACTGAGAAAGCAAACTGACAAGGCAAGTTTTTAAGATCACCTCCCCCATGATGGCCTCAAAATCTGTGGGACTGAGCTAACTACTGTTCCATCAGATCAGTATTTTTTTTTTTTTTGTAAGTTTTAAAATCTTAAAAATATTGAAAAGGAGGTATTAAAATATACTCAATCTACTTTTCAAACCTGCTAGATACAGAATAACAATGAAAAACAACACACTGTTGAGGGGTATTGAAAGCTAAACTAACCAGAGGCATTAGCGCAGAAACCAGTTGGCACAAGAAAGCATTCTTCATTAATTATCAGCTGAGGGTTACTAGAGACAGGTTCACGCTTCTGTTTTGCAAATGAGGCGGCTGGTGCAGGGCAACTGATGGCACATCCCTGCTTCCCTATCAGGCCAGGCCTGACTCTGTGCAGCCCTTAGGATCACTTTGTGAGGCTGCATCAACTCAACTGTCTGTTTTTAGCAGCACACTTAATGACACTGCATGCAATACATAAGTGAAGCACATGTTTAAACTAATACTAGTTTATTGTAGTGGGGCTATAATGCAGTTTATTCTAAAATCCTACATTTAGGAATTGCCCTAAATGTTTGTCTGCTGTAATTCAATAGATTTGCTATTTCCATTTTATTAAGTTTAGATTTCTTTGTAAAGCACATATATATACAGTACTTTCAGTGGAAATAGCAAAAATTCTTCAATGTGGTTAACAAATAGGCTTTACCAATTACTTGGGTTTCACTGCATTTCAATATCAAATATGATGAAAGCACTTTAATAAAAAGTAACAGATACTTTCACACCACAAATACAGCTGTACACCAAACCTGGAAATCAGGCTACTGGTCACAGCCAAGCCCACAAATTTTAGTACACAGGGTACTAAAGTGTGTAGTTATCTAGGGCTGGTAAGTCTCCAGGTAGAGGGTACAGTGAAGTCTGATCTTGTGATTCAGCACTACAAACACTACTACTTAATGTATGTAAGTAAAAGAAATAGCTACAAAGATGAACTAACAGAAAACAGTCACACCACAGACCTCAACTAAAGCAGAACCTCCTTTTGTCGCTGAGGGATTTACCACCAGCAGTAAGGGACTGGTTCAATCCGCAGCTTCACTGGCAGTACAGGTGGTTTCTGCGTGGCATGAGGAGAACTGTAGCCCACTTTCATTTTCAAGCCCTGGACACATAGCTCATGGACAACGGGATGATTTGCTTTGTAGGGCTGCTTTGAGCAGGCACACCATATTCCCAGGCGTGAAGCCTTATTCTGTCCCTGCAGCTGAGAAGCATGTGCTGCCCTTCACAAACCCTGCCCTGCAAATCCATCTGTGACCTTCTTTCCGCACAAGAGGATGACAGAGAGAACCCAGCATCTCTGCTGTTACCAGTGCTTGTTTCATACACACTCATGATCTAATCAAACACTCTCCACTTTCCTGTGTGATTTCTATGGGACTGCCATCATTTTATCAAGTGGCTTGCAGTCTTCGCATTCTTCTGTTTAATTTTAATTTCTTGCTGAGTCCTGTGTCAAATACTTAGAACCCTGTTGTTTTTCAGTATTCTTGGTCCTGGTATTCTCTAACTACTCTCAATTTTACCACTTAGTGTGTTAACACCAACTGCCAATTCAACAACCTGAGGAAAATAATCTGAAAGAATCAAAAGCATTTAGAAGTGAAAATCAATGAAACCAGGAGTTAATGACTCACTGCCTGATGCTTTTCCATATGCATACTGAACATAACACTTCCGTATATATGAAGAACAGACATGCAAATAGCCACATAAATAAAAAAATTATATAAAGGTGTCGTGGTTTAGGCCGTAAATCAGCCACGCAGTTTGCTACATGGAGAATCAAAAGAATGCAACTCCCACAGG
>JAOEHX010016715.1:0-11518 GCA_025448015.1 Bolborhynchus lineola | reverse complement strand
AGGTGCCCTGTCTCTGCTTCCTCCCGGCTTCCTCTCCTCCCTGGCAGAGCATGAGGCTCAGAAAGTCCTTGGTCAGACTAAACATTACTGAGCAGTAACCGAAAACTTTGGTGGTATCAGTGCTGCTCTGAGGCTGAAAGTCAAAAACATAGCACTGCACCAGCTACTAAGAAGGAGAAAAATGACTGCTACTGCTGAACCTAGGACAAAGATATATACACAACATTAAACAGTATGTGTAAATGCTTTAATTGCACTCATGGATGCTGGACCAGCCTAGCAGATGCTCTCTCCTCTTTAGCTTATACAATTACCTCTCATCCAATAAGCAGCTAGTCCATAGATTTTGGAGTCATAAATTACTGACTGGCAAGGAAAGCAATAATGCAAAAGTATCCAAAGTGATCCCATCTCAGAGCAGAGGGATGGGCTGCACAGTCCTATGAGTCATACGTTTCTTTGACCTGGGGCAAACAGACTTTACTATAATTTAAGGATGCAGTCTGTCCCTAGGTTAACAGCAAGTTAACAATGTCCTAATGACTTCAGGGTGAGCTGTGAGAGAATTTATTTCTTCAGGACTTTTGGTTAACGCTAATTAACAGCTTGCAGTTACTAGTTACAATAGAGGAAAAATGGGTCAAGCAAACTATCCATCCTCTCTGAAGTTTAACAAGCTCACACACTAAGCAGGATGCTCCTGAGTAGGCAGTTACACTCTGGAAGAGAAATACTCGGCACTTTCAGAGTTTAACTAGACCTCTGGACAGAAACCCCAAATATGTGGGTATGGACATGCCTGACATCGAGGCGCAACTGCACACATAGGTGAGTTAGCCCTATACCAACTGTAATAGCAGTAGCAGTGCCTGTCTAAGAACCAGGTTGCTCAGTGCATGCTAATTTACTCCTTAAGCTCACAAGCTGTGCACTCACCCTGCCTCATGGTTCAAGAGGCACAGCTGACAAATAGCAAAACCAGCAAAGCAGCTTCCGAAGAAAAACCAGTGCCACTGGCTAAGGACTGGAATGTGGTCTGTGGCACTGCACTGAGATAGCCAGCACTGCTTTCTCCTCACATTGGAATGATTTAGTGCTCAGGTGACATAAAAAATATACACCTCACTACAGCATCTGAGAGAATATACATTTTGGTCTAATGCTTTCAAGACAAGCAAAGTTATTCCACTTTTTATCATCTTAAGGCCAGAAGGGACCTCCTGGGTTATAGACACAAGCCTCCCTCAAGTGCAAAGACCCATGTCACAGAGATTTAGCCAGAGGAGACCACACAACATCTATTCCAGTATAACACATGTCAAAACCATTATTACACACGTCAAAAACATCTTTCTCCAACATCCTTTAACAAATTATATTGTACAAAAGGTAAAAGAAGAGTTTAAACTGTTTAATGCCGCAAAAAGAACAGAGGAAAAATCAAAGACCATGAACACATCTCCTTGTAATCTGTGCAACAGCAGTGAATAGACTGTGAAAAGCAATTTCTCTCAAAATGAATTATGATTAATAAACCCTCAAGAAGACATCCTCCATACTGTCTCCCTTCCCCATAATCCCATTACTTTCTGGACACAGAAGCGGCCATCACTGGAACCCAGGTGCACAAAGCTTACCATATAAGCACCAAATCACCAGTGCCTGTCCACCCTCTGCTCTGCCAGTGGGCACAAAGGCATGCCCAGCCCCAGCCCAGCTAGGCTGAGTAATAACCTGGCTCACAATTCTCTCCAAATTTGTTAATTTGTGGATCTGCCCAGAGCCATACTCACAAGAAACAAGTAGTCTATCAACAACAAACATTACTCCTCTATGCAGGGAATTAATGATGCAGTCTAGATTGAACGTCAGGTATGAAACTAAGAACCCAGCTTCAGAGACTATCTTTAGAAATTTCTGTGACCTAAATCTGATATAAATAGCAGATAAACACAGAGGGTACATGGCTGTGCTCTGTCCTGCTACCACACACCAGCCACAACACTGCAGGCACACCTCTCCTGCAGTAGGCAAGAACCTCCAGCCTGACAAATAAGTCAGATAACTCCAGATCAATCACACAACTGAACAGCAAAAGTAGGAAATATTAAAATATACTTGAAGTATAAACCACAGGTTTAGAAATCAGACTTCCAAACTAAGTGCTGGGCAGACACATAGCAAAAGTGATCAATGTTTTGAAGGTTTTTTTCTAAGAACGAATTTGCCTCTCTGTTTATCTGCCAGATCAACATGGAAAGCAAGTTTAATTATAAAGTTATTGTTACCACAGTATTAAAAAAAATAACATTTCACTGCAGCAAAGTAGGAAAAAATATCAGATGTTTAAATCATTTGGTGAAGAACTATTCTCAATTTTACTGAAGAGTTTAACAAGCAAGGAATCCAAGAGCAGCAAAAGGGACCTGCCAGATCATCTTATTAGTTTACCTCCCCTGCAGAGGCTCTCCTGCCCCAAGTACTTCATCCTCATAATATGAATTCCAGTAATATTTTCATTCTTCTCTTTCTCTTCAAAGCCAAGCTTTCTTCTACTTCCTCTGAGGGCCGTGCTATTGCCTATTCACAGCCCAGTAAGAAATAATCAACATAGAGCTGGTAACCAATTGCCAGTTACAGTGTTTCTACGAACATTCTGAAGAAACTACTTCTACCAATTTTAAAGGGTATCAAAGGTCCCTATATAGATATTTTCAGAATGGCAATGATACCAGATAGAATTCCTTCTCCACCGAAGACACCTGTGACAAGGCAAATCCCCTTCTACCAAGTACCCTACTCCTTGGGAAGACCATGCATACATGAGTTAAACACTGGGCTAAACAGAACTTTGGTCTGTGCAGCCCTTTCACGCACAGATTTAGTCAATTTTCATATGCCTTGGTAAAACTCTTTTTTTTTCTTGCTTTTTCTTTTCTGTCAAGTGATTTTGCTTTCTTAATTAAAGCATTTTGCTTCCTTTCCTTCTTTATTTCTTGTTGATTCTCTGTCTTGTATTCTAGTGTCCTAGTTGCATGGTCTCCCTGCTTGTCAGAAAAACTGCCAAGAGTACTGGTCCCTGAGGCTGGCAGCAACTTGGTGGGAAGAGAGCCACACTTCTCCTCCCACTCCCATCACCCTGCTCTGCTTTTCAGGAGCAACGGGAAGGAAAGGAGGAATAAAGAACTGCCAGCACAGCCCCATCTTGCTGCTCTGCTCTCTGGATAAAGCCTGGCAACAAACCGAAGCCTAGAAATAAATGTGTTGAACAGAAATATACTGCTTCAGTCCAGCCGCTCTTCTAGACTGATCTTCTTCTTTGGCTTCAATTGAAATTAAAGCTAATGGTGCCAGCTTCAGCATGCACTGAGTGATTAACTATTGTACTTCATGTTAAATTTCCACACTAATTTAATCCTCAAGGCTTTGCTTTGAAATGGTTCTTCAAATTGCAAAGTGCTTTTATTGGGTACCCCGGGTTACCAGTACCATCACATTCCCCGTTTTCACCTATCACAACAATAAATATATTATCTAGCTTGCAACCACAAATACCTAAAACAATTTCTCAACATACTACCTATAGCACATTAAATCTATGTTCTATTGCTACAGAAACATTGTACATTACCATTTGTCAGAAAATACATGTTGTTTTATAAATTTTATAGTAAGACCTTCACAAAAATAGGTTATTGCATCTGTCAAAAATCCCCCACATTTTAAAAAACATGCCAGTAAGTGCTATCCAAGGACTCTAAATAAATGTTTAAGACTTCATATGATTTTGCATCAGTAAAGTGAGTTAATATTACCCCATGAGTCACCTAGTTAATTCACTGTAAATTTATGTGATGGTATAAGATGGAAGGTGAACACACATTTCCACAGATCCTTCAGGGCAAATCAAATATGCAAGCTGGGACAGGACAAATAATTACAAAAATATTAACAAGCTGCAAAAATCCATTTTCTGCACTTTCAGCTTGGTATTATGTCAGTGTTCACATGCTTATTCTTCCTTCTGGTGCTGGGGACAGCCAGAAAGCAAAGACTGAAAATTCCATGTACAACAATAGTACCAACAGAATTGCAAAAGCCATGGCAGCCAGCTACATCCTCTTCCAAAATAGTAACAATAATACAAAAATGTAGCAAAAGATTTCTTCAATTATCTGAAGTAAATACCTTCCATATACTAAAAAAGAGTGCATCATTTTACTTATTAACAGGAAACAACAGTAATTAGCAGTGTAAGGAAATACATCAAAGGAAAAAGAGTACGCCCAGTAAAAAGAAACTGAATTGTAGGCTATGGTTTACAAGAGTGCATCTACAAAAGGAACTCAAGAGCATTCAAACACAGGGATTCTTACTTTCTCTGTACCTGCATACTGCACTTACCCATATGTAAAAATATATAGAAAAAAATCAAACACATATAAGAAAAAGACGATTTTAGCAATGCAGTTTCATAGGAATGAGCAGTGGCGGCATAAATACTTGTATATAAAGGGACATTATAACCAATATTAAGAGGAGGCTGTTAGGCTTCGGTTTCCATGTGCTGGTTTTTGATATATGTTACTCTATATTATTAAGTACTCATCTCATACATAAATAACCATGAAATAATTATATTTGAATTTTGCAATCTTATTAACATTTGATCAAATAGATGCATTGCATTGAAACTGCCATCTGCTGAACCTGTTTCTTGACTGTGTTTGATCTTTCTGCAACATGGGAATAATCACAAATAATATTGGAGAAAGTACATAAATCACACCTTAACAGAATTTTATCTCTTACGTAATCTGCACAGATTTGACTAAAATAAGTCTTTGTCCTGTGTTAGTGAATGAACCCCTTTCCTTAATTTCTGCTGATCAGTGAAAAAGTAGGAAAGAAAATACAATTCAGAATCAAAATCCATATAAATGCTCCTGTATTAAATGTTTATGCAACAAACTAGAATGTCCTCAGTGACATTTAAAAAATCCTGGTTTTGAAGTAGATATGAAAATTCTTTTGATTCGTGACATCAGCTTAACACTAACTGATACAGAAAGCAAGCAGCTGCTGCCATTAATCCTTATTCCAAAGTTTTATGTTCACTACATTTCTGTATACTTCTCAGGGAAACAACAGGACTCATCACTCCCAGAGAAGTAACTGGATGAACTAATTAACAGTTTGCTCTGATAATTTCAACATCACTAAGTTAAAAGCAAGTAAGGGAAGCTCTGGGTGTGCCCCACCTGCAGAAGAAAGGTGTTTTCTTACCACATGTGAAACTTTGAGTTTCTAAACTTGGCAGACCAACTAAATTCTGTGTTTGCTCAACAGTACTTCCATCAACCCAAATCCATCTGTCTGTCTCTTCATTAAGATTTTACCTCACCACTGGTTACCAAATGTTACCTAAATCTGGTAAGAATAGACCTTTCCAGATCCCCAAAGATGACCAAACCTTTTTCAAGAGACAGACTAATTTGATAGCATCTCTCAAGTCAGAAACAAAACAGCAATTGTGTTACTCTTTTATATATGTATATATAGGAGTACTTCAAGCTTCTGAAGAAATTCATCAGCATAAGAAGATGCTGCTAAGAAACCCCATCCTTTCAGGGAAACAGGCTTCCTTAGTTTTTCAATTTATTTAAAACATTCAAGCAAAGAGGGCACTAACACAGAGATTCTCTTCAACAAATATCCAGCAATCCCAGTTTTGTTTCAGGCAGCCCTGTTTCAGTGGCACGTGAAGCTGTCTTTAAACTTCCAGGGCTGTGTTGCTGCCCAACCTTTTACAATTCTTTTCTTCCTAGGTAACCAAAAGCAGTTGACAGGCAGAACTGTACAAAGCTTTTGGAATATCTATGACCAAGAAGACAGAGGGTGACCTGCATATGTAGCACAGATGTCCAGAAAGACCTCTGGGGCAGGAACTTCACACTTGTGCATTTTTATAGAGAGCTAAGGCAACAGAAGTCAATGTGCACAAGCCCTTGAAGTGGTACAACTATATAAACACTGCAATATAAACAGTTACCTACCATGCAGGTCTTTTGTCTCAATGTCTGACCTGAATCTTAAAAACCTCGGTTTGGTGAGCCATTCTGGAGGATGTACCATCTTCCTACATAACAGTTAACAAAATAGCTATGAAGACTTCTAAAATCCTGCAAATTTTTCCTCATTCTTTCCTACCAGTAGAGTCAGTATCCACACACATCTGCTAAACCTTCAAAATATTTCATCTGCAGTGAAATTTAAACTCCTTCTAACATATCTTTGAAGTAACTATGACTGGTCACATCAATCAATCTAGGCATCATTAGGGCAACATCACTCAAAATACCATACATTTTTTGCCTAGTTTTTTAGTCATGATTTTACATTATCCCATTTACCTGCATATCAAATGTAATCAGCCTTTGTACAAGGTAGGTAGTACCACTATTGCAGGGCCAAAAGCAATGAATGCCCATGCAGTAATGCCCTACCACATACTGCTTCTTTCTCCAAACACATTCCAAGGCAATAGAAAAACAAAAGAGTGTGAATTATACTATCACCTGAGGAAGCACATAAAAAAAAAAAAAAGATTCCCCTAAGAAAAGAAGGGAATTAGACAAAAAATTCCCCTGGGGGGGAAGGAAGGCAGCAAAGCCTGCAAATTAGGGGAAAAAAAAACCCAAACAGGACAACTAAACTACTAAATTTCAGATTCTCCAAATTGTTTTTAGGAAGGCGAATCTTTTTCTTTTCAATTAATTTCAGAGGATGTACATCCATAAGTAGCACACATTACCCCTACTACTATATGAATAACCTAGCAAACTACACAGGAGCATAATGCTCTGAAATGATCTCTGAAGTCTTAGTTGCTGACAACAGAAAAAGGTACTGTAGCACCTTAACTTAAAAATATCCTATTTGTTTCTAGTCCTGCTTTTCCATTTAATTTTATTTTACTAAAACTTTAAAATACAAGAAAGCTTCAAAACGTATCCACCTGAATTTAGTTCTTTTGCCAGATATTTTACTCCGGGCTTCTCTTAATTCCTTTTATATGAACTGGAACGTTAAAAAGCATGCTTTGATATTCAGAGCCTAACAGTTCTATTGAAACCTCCTGATAGCCTGCTTCTCAGAAGCAAAACCACATTATCTCACCAAAAGACCTGCTCTAAACAGTATTCTCTTTTGCATATAGCTACCTAGCACTGCATGCCATGTTTCTTGTAATTCACAGAACTGCACATCAGAGAGAACCAATGCTGAGAGTACATACAGGAGAAGTCATTCTTTTGGTTAAGCATATAGCTATTTATATAATGGTAAGATGCTTTCTATGTCCATAGATGAATTTGGAGTTTATGAAAATTCTCTCTGAGGGAGGGAATTTCAGTCTCTTATCAAATGAGTACAGAGTAGCAACATAATATTGCTTCTGAAACAGCAATACCAAATCTGATACATATACGTATGTCTACAGAAAGCTACAGGATATGCCCCATGATTTCAAACATTTCTAGCAGAGTATTATATATTTTTGTCAAGTCAATGTATGTCAGACACGTCAGTTTAATACTTATTTCAGGAAGAGAAGGTTAAGGGATCCCCAGTTTTGTCCACTTTATAAATTACCTCAGAATACATTTTAGAACTTCATAATCCGTTAGATACAACATCCCATCCTCTGTATTAATAATAAAAATGGTTACTCTCAGCTTGCAAATACACATTTCTTGTAGTTTTTACAGCATAGGGTGTAATTAATTAACTATGCCCTAGGCACTAAGCATCTAAAATATTTCCCATGCTAACTGAAAAGAATGCTGCATACTAATTAAAGACTGACATGCTCTTTGACCCCAACCATCTTTCCTTGAACAGAAAACCTTTTGCATTTCCCAAATGTCAAGTCTCACTGCTTTTCTACAGAAGCATATGAGACTTCAAATGCAGCAGAAGTGCTGAGTTTATAATGTACCAGAGGAGAATAAGAGAAAGACAGGAAACGCTTGTATGTTGATTATTGTAGATATTCAGGTTAAAAACCAAACTTCCTTCATGAACATACCTGGCCTCATTTGGTCCACTTAATGTGCTCCCTATTTTGCTTGCATATTGAAAAAAAAAATCACACTACTGAAGCTAACATTCTTTTATTCATTTTTCTTTGTTTAATCACTTCACAATTCAATCATTTCATAGTTCAGCTGCTGTTCCAATAAAAGATGGCCTGTAACAGATTTGCTGGCAGTTTGAAGTACACGTAGGTTCTGTCCAGAATGGCATTTCCCCCAGTCTCGTGCTAGAAACAAATCTGATTTTTAAGAGAAGATGCAATAGTAATTAATGTATTTTATACATCCATTTCAAGTGCTTTGTGAGGTATCATCCTACCCATAGCTTCTCAATTCTCTAAATATCTGCCTTCCCCTCAGGTTTGTTCTGTTATATTCACATCTTGTACACACACTAAATGTCACCTCCCAGGAAGACTAACACGTGCTATCCTTAAGCAGTTTCACACTGTGGGTGCGTATTCATAATGTAGATAATGAATACTGTTTTGCTTACCCAGTACCTAAAGAGTTTGTATGCGCCCTGTTCCCTCACACTAGACAAGAAAGGATTTGGAAGTAGGTAAATGGTAAATGTGCATATTGACAAAACACTTCTGACAACTCCAATTATTAATGGAGAGCTTTCTTCCCTCCTTTTAATGCCTGTCCACACAATCATTCACACTGTCACTGACTCTATCCTCCTACATATTCAGAGTTGATTAGGAGTTCGATTTTAGATTCTTTCAGTTGCAGTAACACAGGTCTGCCAAGAACAGCTTTGCTTCTGGATGTCTTTGAAAGGGAACAGTTTGGTAATACAGTGGTAGCAAACAAGGGGTTACTTTTCAGATGCCAGGACCACAGAATTTTCTGTGAGGTCAATGCTTTAATTTGAACACTGATGTGTGTTCCTGGATAACAGCAGGCAAGTATCTCATCGCAAAATCTGATGACTTCTTAACCTTGTTAGCCCCACTAGTGATAGCCTTATACTGAGTGTAGTCATCTTCAGTAACCCAAACATCAAAATAAAATAAAAATCCCAAGCTCAAGTGTTCTAAGCCTATGTGCATGCACATTATAACAGGCATCTGGACAAGCAAACAACAAACATAACCACACAACCTGGACTTGACAAAATTAATTAGAACAGAATAATCATTATGTAATTCCTCTTGAAATATCAAGCTACTCTCTGAATTTCAGTGGTGGAGAGCAACTGTCACACCTGAATCAGATGTTTAAAGGTCCAGGGCTATGGAGGAAGGGAACACATAAATCCTGCGGAAATCAGGTTTCATTAGTAAAGTTACTCATAAGCAGACTGTGTGCACCATGAGAACACACCAACAGACAAGTTTATTGTATAAGAAGTCAGAACAATCCCCTTCACAGTATCTACCCCTGTGTACAGACTTGAGAAAAGTATTTTCTTTCCTTTCCCTGCTTACAACCTGCATTTATCAGAGTTCTGCCAATTTCATTTGTCTCTCAGCCTACAGGTACTCAATTTTCTGATTTCTTTTTTTTTTTAACTAAAAAAGACCATAAAACTCTATATGCCTTTTTTAGGCTCTAAATGAAACTTACTTTTATATTTAAGAACATTTTTTGAGAATAAAATTAGTGAAAGCATATGACAGAAGGACACTGCCAACAACAACAATAATCAGAGTAACTACATCTTACTGCTTTGATAAACTTCAAAACACTCTCAGTTTATAAAAAAATAGTTCTCCAAAGAGCCTGTAGAATAGTATCTACCACAGCAACCAAGAAAGCAGTCTTCTGGCACTTTCTGAATGAGTATTTACGAGGAGATCAATTCAATACTCTGAATGATGAAAGGGCTCTTGAGATCCATAACTGTCTCCCACAAATTATCCTTATTGTACAACTGGATGTTTAGAACAGCTTGCACATTATCTGCACTGAACTAGAGCATTCACAGCAAATTTTTACGAAACAGATTAACCCCTCATGATGTGTCCCACTACTTTTACCCAATCCTTTCAGGGTGTTTACAAAAATGGGTATTTTATAAAATAAATCATTGTGGTTGTGCAGAATGTATTTTTAAGCTTATTTTTATTTTGAAGTTACTGTAAGTCTTTGAACTATACAACTCTGAAATTGCTGAAATGTGTAAAAGCACAAAAAGCTTAAAACCCCCAAACAATATAGTATACTAACCAGACAGGAGAAAGACTGCCACATAAGTAAGCATTATAGTCTTTTTCATGCATTTCATGCTACTTTGAATTTACTGTGCATTCCAGTGATGACATACCTCAATAAATAATAATGTCTTTCCACTTGTATGTATCAAACCACTTTTTCCGTCATATGCAGCATCGGATGAGCACCATGCAGGGCAATGAAGACAAGTGTCTCATGAAAATATTTTAGAAGATGTCCTGGGTTCAGCAGCAGCAGTCATTTTTCTCCTTCTTAGTAGCTGGAGCAGTGCTGTGGTTTTGACTTTTGGCCTGGGAACAGCACTGATAACACTGATGTTTTTACTTACTGCTCTAATGTTTAGTCTGACCAAGGACTTTCTGAGTCTCATGCTCTGCCAGGGAGGAGGGGAAGCCAGGAGGAAGCAGAGACAGAGCACCTGACCTGAACTGACCAAAGAGGTATTCCATACCACAGCACGTCATGCCCAGGATGTAAAAACTGGGGGCAGGGACCCGGAAGGTTCACTGCTCAGTCGGGCTAGGTATCGGTCACGAGTGGTGAGCGGCTGTATTTTCTTCCCTTGTTGTCATTATTATTACTGGTGGCAGCAGTAGTGATTTGTGTTATACCTTAGTTACTGGACTGTTCTTATCTCAACCCGTGAGAGTTACATTCCTTTGATTTTCCTCCCCAGCCCTCTGGAAGCAGAGAGGAAGAAAGAGGAGGGAGTGAGTGAGAGAACTGTGTGTGTTATGGCTAGGCTTAAACCACAAGAGAAGAGTATATTAAATATCTAGCTGCTTCATCAGAATCCAAATTACTATGGAATCTTGCCTCTCAGGATAAGTATTCTGGTATTTTTGCTGATTTCCTTATAGTGCAAACAATCCTACTGTGCAACATACGTAACAGAGAAAACTTATAATAAAACAAGATTTATAGTGCAAACACATTTACAAACAATTGCAGCATAAAAGAGAGAGTCTTAGGAAAGCAGAAACACGCGTTGTTTCTTCTGACACCACTGCAAGCTCTTCTCTGCAGACTAGCAATGTTTAAGAAACAGTACGTCACTTGCCGTATCAAGCAACTAGCTTTCAATTGTTTGCATTAACATCTGCATTGCACAGATTGTTATGGAGCATGTACACCTGTGATGGGTTCAGCAGTAGCAGCCACTTTTCTCCTTCTCAGTAGCTGGTGCAGCACTGTGTTTTTGACTTTCAGCCTGGGAACAGTGCTGATAACACCAATGT
>JAOEHX010016710.1:0-18443 GCA_025448015.1 Bolborhynchus lineola | reverse complement strand
TCAAATATGATGGACAGTGGCTTAGCAACTTCATTTGCAGCTCCTTCAGGACCCGCGGATGGATTTCATCAGGTCCTGTGGACTTGTATACATTCAGGTTCCTAAGATGGTCTCGAACCAGATCCTCTCCTATAGTGGGCCCAGGGTCTTCATTTCTTCATTCTCACTGTCCCTACGCCTGCCTTCCAAGACTTGGATGGTGTGGTCAGAGAATTTGCCAGTGAAGACTGAGGCAAAGAAGTCATTAACAACCTCAGCCTTCTCCAATACAATCCTAAATAATGTAATAATATTTTCTCCTGTGAACTCATTATAATGGTTTGTGTAAGTCATATGATGTTAGGTTATTGCAAGTTACATCATCTGATCTTTTATATTAAGCATAATGTAAATTGTTTGCCCTCTACTTTCTTCTTTTTCCCCTTTGAAATCATTACCTATCCGAAAGTCAGGAATGAATGTAGACAGATGCACTGACCATATAGATAGCAAAAGAGAAGTTTCCCTAATGAAACGACCACATAAAAGTTCCTCAAACACCCCCCCCCCCCATGTTTGTAACTTAAGTGTTTGGCATAATAAAGATAACAGCAGTAGATAATTAATTTATCTAAATGTATTGCCAAGAACAAAAGCAGACAAAAGGATTATAAAAGTATTACTGCTATTAGGAAGCCAGAAAGTGCCGCAGTTCAGCCATATTCCATATTGTTTTCAGATAGTTACAGTTATGTTCACAGTGATTTTAACAAAAGTGAGAATAACAAGAAGAGGAATTGGGTGGAAGCAAACAGCTCAAGTAGGCTTTCCTGGAATGAGGGAAAGTTGCTAAAAGTCATATTAAAATCAACAGAAGTATTCAATACAGGTCTCAGAGAAAGAGGTTGTGTTTAAGTAAGAGAAAGGGTCAGCTGTTAAAGAAGATATTTGGCAAATATGAAAAATTACAAATCTTTCAATCAGGAGTTTGGGACTGATTGCGTGAGGGTGTAGACTTAAAAGTGACAACAGCTGAACGATGCTTTTGCAATGAAATCCTGGCTTCATTCAAATCAATGGCAAAGTTCCCATCCACTTCAATGGAGCCAGGATTTCATGTGTATCTGTCTTTTTTCATTCTTTTTTGATATTTGTATCCTAACTATCTGGCAGCCCATTGTCTGTACAGGATAAAATTACATCTTTCTATTCATATGTGTCAGAGTTACCGTCTGTTTTCTCACCCTAAAAAGGAGTGAAATAGTATGTTATGCATACTTGTAGTGCTATATCATTCACTTTATTGCTCAGAGTAAAGAGAAAAGAATTGTTTGCTACATCTGCTAGGAGAAGGACAGAAATGCAAGAAAAAGGTCTAAATGCTGCCTGTGTGTGATTCTTAACTCCTAGACTCTTAAAGAGTTCTTATTTTCAGCTCTTTGTGTATTAAGTTTTGGATATGGGTGTCATGGGATTTAAGTAGGGGCAGAATTACCTCAATGCTGTCTCCTCTTAAAAATGCTTCCTGAATATGGAAAAGTATGGCATGGGCAGGAAGGAAGGTGACTTTGATCAAACATATCTGTCATGCGTTGAGACCATTTAACTCATCAAGCAACCCTAGCATTTGTGCCTCTGAATATAGGCATTAACCTAAAGAAATGAGAGAGATTAATGAAAATTCAAATTCAAAGAACGAAAATAAGTTATAATCTACTACTTTGCAGATGAATGAATTTTTTAAAATGCTTAAACCTACAGAGCTTGTCAAAATGTACCAAGAAGTGCCCTGGTAAGTGAGAAATGACACAGAGAAAGTAATAAATGTGAATGAGGAGCTTTGTGTTCCCCCAGTGCACTATTTGTACGCTACAAAAGCTTTAAAAGTTGTAATTCTACACTCACTCTTGCTTATCTTGAGGAAAATACATGCGGTCTGCAAAGTGGCTACTGCGATTCTGGTTTTAAAGCTCATATGAGAGCACATGGACATTACAAGCCAGAGCATTTCACAAATACAATGGGAGCCCTAGTAAAGTGAGGAAACATTCAGAGAAGTGGAAATCCTTTAAACACAAAGAAAGTTAGAAAAGAGACAGTATACCAGCTGACTTTACTTTGTAGATGTCATCATGGTAGATAAAAACCATACTCATGATAGATAAAATATATGTGATAGTACATATATGTCTATCAAAAACAAAGTAATACGTCAATAGTGAATGAATCCCACATAAGAAAATAATAATTACATAGTATTGATCTCCAGAAAGAATTCAGTGCCAGGCAGTCCAAGAACAGGGCAGTTTTGGATATGGGCAATAAATAAGAACGTATTCCTGTTCTGACATTTTCTCACCTATTAACTCTTCCTGTTGCTGTTACCACAGCTGAAGCACAAGTTACGTCAGAAACATTACTGTATCATTACCTTACTTGACAGCTAATCTGATCAAATATATTTGTTGTTCAAAATAAATATGCAGATAAATTCACAGTTTGGTCTTAGTTACACATGTACAGTCCATGACATAGAGGTTACACAGTCTGCCCTTTTCAGTGGGTGCATCAGCATGATATTTGGTATGCAGCTGACATTGAAAATATCTGTGAGTACATTGTTAATGTTCACTACCACAGTGGTCATTTCTGAAAGCTGTATCAGCAAATATTTCTGCTAGCAGTCATTTTATGCAGCATATTAGTAGAAATTTAACTCACTAAGGAAGTGCAAACAGCAGGGTTGACGAGCCTGGGATCAGTGCCAGGTTAATGCAGCTATAGTCTTTATACCAGCCAGCTCATATCCTACAAGCTTGGAAAGCAGCTAAGGACAATGCATCCCTCCATGGAAGGTGTACATAAACGTGGCCAAGACACCAAGACAAACATCATAATTACTGATGGAAGAGGATGCCAAACATATCATGTCTCTTCTCTTCAGCTAGCCAGCAGAAAAATAAATCCTTTCTAAGTAGAAAAAAATCATCCTGTATTTAACTTTTCCAATCTTCAAGGTTGCCTTCTCCTGATTTAGTTGTCTTTCTCAAAGAGATACTGAACAGTGTTTTGCTCATTGGAAAAATGGATCATGGAACTGTCATTTTGCCTTTGTTACATTTTCAATTTTTTTTTTTTTTTTTTAGTTTTTTATACACTGGTAATGATGAGAATTTTACTAAGCTAGAGCCTTAGATTCACAGAGAAAAGCTGCAACAAACATGATTAAGAAGCTTGCTGTAAATCTTATTGACTGCTCTAATTTAATCTGGAAGCCACAGAGAGGCAATAAACATGGTAGCCCCTGTTGCTGCTTCATATGTTACTTTCCAAATTAAAATAAGAGCATAGCTTAATTGTGTTTACCTCAAGAATCCCTTTGGGATATTTCCATGAAATTCAAGATAATGAAGATTACTAATTCTGCTTTGGGAGCAAAATTACAAGTGGTTGCCAAAGAATTGTGCTGCTTAATTGAATTTTGATGTTCTTGCTGCTATCTACAAACCAAATTTTTCCATGTGACTTTGTGATGAGATCCAAATATCTGTATCAAATGTTAAAACCCATGGCAGTTAGAAAACAGAGAGATTTATGTAATGAGCAGTGGTTGAGGAAAATAAGTTTGTTCTCACTAGGGAAGGGGAGACATCTAATTGATACTTATGTTATATGCAGAAGACTGATAAAACTGACCTAGACAAACTTTTCCAACAGGCAAAAACACAAAATCAGATGACATAATGCACATCCTAGAAAATTAGGAGCAGATAGTTACTTAACATGAAACTACTGTATTTGGTTCAAAGGGAAATACACATATTGAACCAATTATAAGAAAGGTCCACGAAGAGTGGCAAAATCAATTCGTTCAAGAGATAAAGAAATTGTAGACAGAACTGATTGAAGGGCACAGGAAAAAGTAGTATCTTTAAAAGGACAAAAAGGCAAAAGAGTTCATTTGGTTTCCACATACCTTGAATTTCTGGTTTAAAAATAAGATGCTAGATCAAAAACACAGAAGCAGAAAATTATATACTGAGATACTCCAAGTCTAACATCCCATTCCTGAAATACATCATCTTTCTCTTATTATATACTAACCTTCAACATAAATTGAATAAGACTTCTATCTTATATGGTCCTCTTGTGGGAAAAAGTCAATTTTCAATTGGAACAAAACAGTTGTTCTAGCCAATTTCAGATGACAGCACTTTCCCTGCCTTTCTTCAAACTCAAAACTACAGAGGTGTAGTGAAAACCTGACCACGAAAATCAGTTATGAAATTCCAACTGTTTCCCAATACTGACTTTTAATGAGGTCAGAATCTATTGAATGTAATCTAGATGTTTTATTAAAGTTTAATTAGGTCAAATGAAGCTCTTTTGACTTAAAGGTTCTTTTGGTTATTTTGGCCATGGATCTTTCTTCTGGATCTGAACATACCTATTTGTAAGCCCCACTGACATGTGGATTAGTTCAGAAGCACTATTCACAGTGGACAACAGTTCAATAGTTGTCTTCTATTCCCTGAAAAAATACTGCATTATCCCTCTAAAATCAAAATTGACAAGTGTGTTTTAATTGCGCCCTCCTACTTAAAAGCATTGTTTCACTATCATAAAGAATATATACATCCAGGAAATTATACTTTTCCTCCTAGAAACTGAAAAAACTTTTCCAGTTGATCCAACTTCAAACTGGTCTTAACATAGGCAGGGTTATAGTTTTGTTCTCATCAGCAAAACTACCTTGTGCATCACCTGAGACAAGACCTCTCAGCAACACCTGGGCAGCTTTGCTTACCATTGTCTTGAGAACTCTGAAATGGCAGCGTTTAGCCTCTGAACAGAGTAACACAAGTTGACTGGCTGCAGCAAAGGCTTCATGGCACATGATCTTCCCACAGTGCAGATGGTGCCACACTGTTAAACCTTCCCAAATTCCACCCAGGTGTGAGCTTTTTAGAGAAAAAGAATGGCCATATCTAATGTCAGGTGTTTGTAGCAAATCTAAAGATTGGGAAAATCCTTGAATAGACAGAGGAAAATATAGTCTGAAATACTGATAATTTTAAGAAATTTGACTTCAGCAGGCTGGAAAAAATGGTCATATATTGGACCTGAAATTTCTTTTGAATATGAGATCAAATAAAGACTAAAGACATTGGCCAGTGAAGAGGAAGTTTGGTTTGATTTCCCACAGATGTTTGGTAAGAAAGCGCTGTGCAGCAAAGTAACAGGATATAGTCCCTTTAGTGCTGTAGTGCAAGGAAAAATTCCTTGAAAATGGTCAGGAATCTTGAAGGATTAAATGTATACCTATTTTTTATTGGTAAGTTGAGATCTTGTACTATTTTATCTTCATTTCCATTTTCTATCAAGTGTCTCTGAAAAGGACAACTGTAGTTTGTCTTTTGAACCAGCATTATTGGGCATTCATTAGCTAGGGTAAGACTTGGGACAGGGAGAAGGTCAGCAGAAAGATGCTGAGTCCCTTTTCCCAAGCTACCTGAGTCCCTTTCCCAAAACTACCTACGTACATGAGTACCTGTGCAAAGGACATCTGCCAGAGGTAAGAAAGTATCACTGTTGCCTGTTCAGGCCAAATGGAGTAGCTCAGAGACTGTGTGATGGAGTAGCCTCATCAGGGCTATTCTCACTCCAAAAATTCTTTGTTTATTGGACACGAGGGAATACATTTATGAAGAAAGCAGATGCTAATTTGCTTCACTGGCTGAATCAGAGCCTAAGTACTTGAAGCAGTAAGATATGATGGGAAAACTAAGTCTATTTCTTGCCTTGTTCTTATCTACTTGTAGATACGGTTTGTTAATCCTCTCAGATAACTACAAACAAGAAAAAAGGGTCTTACCCCTTAAAAGAAAATATTTCTCCTTCTTGCTATAAGCATTAAGGCTTCCCTGGCAAGTCTCTCTGTTTTGCTGCTGTTCCGGCAGATTGTTTGAAACTGAGGAGCTGCATTAGCACTTCTGGAGCAAGGAATAAGAGGAGGAACCAAGAGCATGAAAAACCATTGTGGAAGCCTTCCTGCTCAAGACATTTAAAAATTAACAGACTGAAGCTTTCAGAAATGTAGTGTAGAAGACTGACACCTAACCAACAGGTAAATAAACCAGATTTCCTAGGAGCAATTTTCGAGTTCAAAGTTTTGCCATTCTCTGGTGTTAACTGGGGTATTTGCCTGAGTTGTTGCCAGGTAAATGACTTTGTTCCTGCTCCTACAGCAGGCTCCAGGTAGGAAATGACAGGAGAGGGAGGCAAGCAGAAGTTCTTATAGGATATAACTCACTGGAGAAATGAGCTTGGTTGGTTCTTGGGGTAGAGTGTTCAGCAAAGAGCAGCACTCTAACCATTAAAGGGTGCAATTGAGCTTTGAACATTTAGGTATCTCTACTAGCAGGAACCAAGAGAGGCCAGGTTTGCCAATACTGGTAAAAACTGAATTTTCTCCCTGTGCACACCCTCACCCCTATCTTAGCTTATAGAAGGGGAGATAGAATAGAAAAAAATTCTGCTTCATATGCCACAGTGCAAAAGGAGTCAGTCTGCTGACAGGCTTTGAAGGCAGGTCCATCACAGCTCTAGGGCTGGCTGGCCCTGCAGCACAGTCAAGGACCAGGATGCAGCAGGTCAGAAGCTCTGTAAATGAAGTGTCTGTTGGAGGCAATGAAGATATTCATATCCATTGGTTCAGTTAATATGAACCTTTATATTTAAAAAAATAATTATTTAGTGATCTGGTATATGTTATAATCATATATTCATGCCCTGAACATTGTTCATTACAGTTATATTTCTAAGAGTGACAAGTAAACCTTCACTCAGCTATTTAGCCTCATCTGCTGTTTCTTGCCTTGTCTTGTCTGTGCATCTGAGCCAACAATGAGAGAACTTTCTTTTCTACTTAAATAGATGTTTACCTTTCAGTACCTAAGCTGACCTTTTGACTTGGATTTGAAATTCTGGCCCTGCTGAAATGGGTGTAAGTTTTGGCACTGGTTTTGATAGAGCAAGCATTTCATTCCAGGTGCTTTGCTCAATAAAGCATATAAAATTACACACCATAGGCCTTTTCTCTTTCTCAACTTCTCAGTCATCCTAAGTATCATTAAGTGATAAACATGAAAATCTTGAGGAAATAAAATGGCATCTTAAAAAAAGGGTCCTACATGAACAATTAAAATACCTTTTAATATATATAATAGGTACACCTATGCACACATGCACACACATATATAAGATGTCAATGGGATCAAAGCTTTTCTCCAGCACTTTAATAGGTGGCATGCACCCTCACTTATCTGCTAAAATCAAAACTTGTACATGCACATGCAGGTGCTGGGAGTTGCTTTTTCATATTGTTGGCACAGGGCCACATAGTAGAGCCATACACCTTCATTTTTCAACAAGCCTGTGTTTTCTCAGGTGTTCATTTATCTTTGTGAAGAAGTTTCTCAGACCTGTAACCTCAGGTTTAGTATGCTAATAGGAGGAGGTGTTCAAATCGCCAATAAATGGGCTTTATTCTATCTTAGATACAAGAATATAACTGCAGAATCCTTTCTATATTATTTCTAAATATTTTTTCCAAATGTAAGGATCATGCACATGAAATAGTAAAAATTGGCATTTGGAACAGATGACCAAAGGATGTGGTAGGTTTTATACCACTGTCAGTTTTACCATCCAATGTGGAAAACTTTCTAAAAGACATGTTTGGATTCGATCTACAAGATGCCATCCTAGAGGCATGAACGACTGTATGAAGTGTATGGCTGTATGGTGTTGTAATAGCTCTTCTGGCCTTAAAAATCCATGAGTCTGTGCTGGTTTAGGTGACAGAAAGATGCCATGAACAAAAGCAGAAAGAAACAAAAGATTATTTTCCTGGGAAAAAAAAAAAAATTAAACTGCTTTGAGTAATGAAGCAGAGTGAAAGAAGGTGCATATTGCTGCCATTCATGTCATTAATAGAAGCACTCTGCTCAAGAAGGCAAGTCTTTTAATTCACTGCTAACTTTAAAAATAGCAGAGCAGATTGACTGAATTTTTGAGTGAGTGACTGAATTGTTTGTACTGAATATCTCTGTGGCAATTTAGGAGGTGACACTGTTCTTGCTACTTAAGCCCTATTACAATAATCATGCTTTTTCTGCAGGCAATATTGTCAGTTCGCATTTCTCTCAATGCTCTGCATTTTGACAGCAACCTAGGAGTCAAATTACTGGGTTGTTATTTTTTATTGTTTGAGAGGCCTGTTCTGCGCTTGTCTACTTCAAGGGTTCACTCTTCCTCTTTTGCAGTCAGTAGAGTTTTATTGTTGCCTCTCACAGGCTAGGGACAGGGCTCTGGTTTTTCTTTCATGCATTTATTTGACCCAAAGAGCTGGCTGTTGCTATCTAAATGGAAAGTCACTTTCTCATCCATTAGTCAATGTATGTGAAAGATCAAAAGTCTGGGGGATTTGTTGGTGATTCCAATCTCACAACATTTTTCATTATTTACTGCTCTTGTAGATCCTGTATTTGAGAATTGGGAAAAATTGTTTTCAATGTCAACATCCAAGTAGTTCCCATAAATAAAAAAGCTGGAGTCACTTAAAATAGTTTCAAAGACTTCCCCACACAATCTCAGATAGAATAGTCTGTAGTTTCCTGGTATTAATCTATGTTTTTATTTTACACTGTAGTATTATGTTGCCACTTCTTTTTTCTAGTCCTTTTAGATCACTGCTGAAATGTATAAGGTTATGAAAAGAAATTACATCTTTAAAGAATGCTAAACCCTTCTAATTTCTGCTTACTTTTATGGGTACTCTGGAAGATGTACTGTTTTCAAATCTTATTAGGATCAAAAATATTTATCTCCTACCTACTTCAGAGTTTTCTGAATTAGCCTGAAAAACAAAATCAACCCCAAAGAGAAAACAAAAACATAGATACATAAAATTATATATTTTTGTAAGTACTAAAAAAAAGAATAACTTTTAGAGTTACTTCAGTTACTTTTAGGAGGGGGATATATGACAGAAACAGGGTTTTAGGGAGGAAATTGGTGTGCAGCAGTATTCAGCTGCCCAGCGGTAACCCAGCACTTTATGGACACATTAACATCCAGTGTGTGCACTGCATGGAGCCACAAGGGGCCATTAGAAATATTTTGAGGAAATGTTGTGGCTCCCCAGTGCCAGCTAACACTGGCACTGCAAGAGCTGCCTTAGGTAGTATTTGTTATGTATGTTTAAATGTTCCATTTCTCCGATTCCTGAGTCCCTGTGTACTGCTGTTACTCACACGGCAAGTGTGATAGCAAGTGATGCCCATAAACATAGATACTAAAGACACCATTTTCCAAAGATTTGCTGCAATATGCATTGCATTGTCAGCAGGTCACCCTTTGCCTCAGCGTCTGTGTCTCCCAAGAGGCGTCTCACCAAAGCAAATACAAACTTGTGCCTGCTTTCTCTGGGCTGTACACAATCACAGCTGTGATTGGACACAACAGTGTTACAGCTTCCCGCTGTCAGGGCACCTCTGGATTCTGTGTGAGGAGGTTTGAGACTTGCAGCATTGCAAATGAAATCTGAGTTGAAATACGCCATTTCTCCTAGCATGCTGTTTGAAGTCTTCCCATTTAAATAGCAATGCTTTCCTTGATGCTATTGTCATATTCTAAGGGGAACCTCAAACAGCAGTGGCACTGCCAGTAGACTCAGCCCAGAAGCCAAGCAGATCTGAGACCAGCGCTCACGCTGCCGTGTTCACTGCTCATCAGAAAATGTAGAAGCCACAACTCCCAGTAGGATACATCCTTCAGTGTCATCTTTTCTCTTTTTTTCTGCTGTCTCTCAGGACTTGTTGTTAGTAGTTTTTACACCTCAATTCCTCTTTTCAATGGACTCAATGGATAGTTTTTCCTCTAATTTCTGGTATGGATTACTTTGGTCAAAGTAATTTTGTTTTCTTAGTACACTCTTTAAATAAAGCAGGTTGAATATTGCTTGAGAAAGGATTTGAATAATTCTGTTGGTCTAGTTTGATACTTGCAACCAGTTAATTTACTTTAAAATTTCAAGCAGGGGTTTTAAAATTATTATTTGTGGACAGTGATAGGAAGAATAAAGGCTGTAAATATGTATAGACCCAATATTTAAACTGGAATCCTATGTCTGTTAATTTTGGATACAGTACCTGAATACTGTACTCTAGTTTGGGAAGTGAGTGATAGCATGGGGCCCAGGTGGGCAGTAATTATCACACACAATTAGTCTGAAATACTGCCCATTGCCAGTGGCTTTTCACAATCCCTAAGGTGAGCTGAAGTTTCATAAAACTAGATACAGATTTTTAGTAAAACATGTTTGCAGTGTGTTTGCAAAAATGCTAAAGTTGACTTGGAGATAGTTTGCTAACACAACAGGGGCTGTGACAGTCATACAAAATACCGGACATGGACAACTAGCCATGGATAACTAGTTTTGATGATTTTTAAGTTCTGATACATGCAAGCTTCATTTCTACAGAAGAATTTGCATATAATCCTCTTTAAACTTCCACTCAATTTTGTTTCCAAAGAATGACCATCTATTTGTATTTTTCCGGTAGTGCCTTTATAACATACTTTATTCTCTTACTGATGTGTGTCCTTCCCTAGTAAAATCCACAAAACAAACCATAGATTTCAAAATGCATGTCCTCCTAAGCACTTTCCTAGGAATTTTGCTGAGCTTAAATGTCTTCAATATCTGTAAGAAAGTAAATATACAAGTAACAAAGAGTTCTTCCTTCCCTGGGCAAGAGCATGTTATATAATGGAAAAAGTATTATTATTGGCATGATAATTAAAAAGAAATAACACATTTGAATAGAACTAGCCCACAAAATGCAGGGCTTACAGCTGGCAAGCCATATATCATTATTGTAGGATGAATTTTATGTTTTCCATCACAGTAGGAATTACATGGGTATATGTCAGGAGCCTTCGACTTTGGTTAGTTTTTGTAGTAACACTTATACAACTGAAACCATAACATTTTATTTTATGTATTAATTTTGCAGAAGCAATTTTCTTCTCATTTCAACTGGACAGTATCAAGCGAAGTTGAAACATATTGAATCCAGCACTGTTTCATAACAGTATAATGATTTCTTAATTTGTCCATAAGATTTCTTCTGACAGCCCTAGCAGCACGTTGGAGGTTATACAGAACCTGTCTTTTCTCATCCTCCTTTCTCAATTTGTGCTGTAGCCAGGCTAGTACAGTCCAAGTTCCCAATGTTCTCCCAGGCAGCATGGCCTTTACCTGGAGACATTATTCTGAGTATTGAAGTATCTACCACTTTCACGGACAATTTGCAATTTGTACTGTTACTAAAGATCCATACCTTTACACCAAAGTGTACCTTTAGCATCTTGCAGATCAAGCATGGAGCCTTGGGGAGGCTGTGAAACTCTGAAACCAAGTGCTTTTTTTTTGTTTGGTTGGTTTTGATGGGTGGATTTGCACAATGACTTCAGTATTGGGACATGGACCACAGTTTTGTTTTAAACTGTAACCCTAGAGTGCATAGTCAGTAGTAAGAACCTTCTGGAGGGGAACCTGCCAAGACGATGGAGCAATTCCACTGCCAGAAAGTGTCCCAGCCTCTGTCAGTCTCTGTTTCTCCTGCACCACATTCTCATAACCACCATGTAAAGGTGTAATCACATTATCTCCCTAAGAAAACATCTTTAACAAGAAGGGAGAGAAAAAAGTCCCCCAAACTCAAATCCATTCATTTCAGTTCTAATAAAAAGAATTATCAGTTAACACAACCTATCAATAATATAAGCTATCTCAGAGAAATCAATGGGGTTTTAGTGGTTCTTAGTTCCAAGGGGACAGGCAGATGCAGCATCCCATTTTCTCATGGGAGCTTAGCCCAGCACCACCAGTGCAGATGTGATGGCCAGGAGCTGCAGTGTTCCAGTGGGCAGGCTGGGGACAGGTTGCAACATCACCATCTGGCATAGAAATCTCTACTTGATCACCTACTCAGGTGAATGGACTGAGGTGAATGGGCTGAGCAAAAGGATGCTGTTGCTGGGTGGCTGGCAGGGGCGTTCCTTGCATGGTTCTGATAAGTATTTGGAAGGAGGGCTTGTGACCATGCCTGCCAGCAGCCACAGAAGAGGCTTGTAGTTCCTACCTGATAGCAAGGCAAAGGCTCTTCCCACATTATATTGCCAGTAAATCTTCCTCCACTGTAGTTTATCGCAACTAGTCTATAAACAAGGAAGACCATATGAAATCTTCCTGATGGGAGAAAAATTGTAAAAACATTCTTCCCCACTCCATTATTTAAGTGTGAAGTGCTGCTGAACATGACAGAAATATTGAGAGAAGGAGAAAAGAAAGCACATGCAATCTCCCTTCTTCACCAAAGGGCTCACACCAGCCCATATGGAGACTCAGGACTTTTGAGCTGAGGAGACCTGGGCAGGGATAGCTTGTGATGGAAACCTGAGGGACACTGTGAATCTGTAGATTATTTAAGGGCTTGTTATTTTCCATTGTGTGTTAGTGTATCTGTGTACACGGGCTGGTGGGTTCCTTAGGCACTGATAGCCTCTGGGAGGTCACAGTGTATTCTAGAAGGTTTGTTATGGGCATCATGCAGCTGGAGTCGTTTGGAGCCTGATTGTGCACTAAAGAACATGTCAGGAAACCACAAGACATAGGTTCTCTGTGTGGCAGTAATCTGCAGTAAGTCTGGATAGCTGTAATGGTACATTGCTGCTTGCTTTATGTATGACTTTGCATTAACTCTTCAATTTGCTTGCTTAACTCTTCAGTTTGCTTGCTTTGGCTTCCCTGACTGTTAAATACATACACACAGGGTCACTTTGACATAGTAAAAAATTGGTTTCCGGAATCAGCTCCCTAATCTCGAAACCCTGGAGCTCCTCACGCTGGTCCTGCTCCCACATCCTCCATGAGGTCACATGCACCGCGCTGCTGGGGTAAGTCACCATCTTACCTTCTCTTGCTAATTTGCTGTGACAGTGACAAATTCCAGAGGCATTGTTTAATGAGATAGGGATTTTTACCTGAATAAAATTTACAAGGATTATTTTTAACCATTATCAATGAAAACCAGTTTTTAAAAGATCTCTGTCAACAAACCCTGCCTTTGCTGTGCCAAACTCCAGCAAGCATGGGACATATTGCTTTTTAAGCCTTTTTACAGTTTTCTCCTTTTAGATCTCCTCTTCTACTAATGCAGAACCTTTACCCTTTCTACTAGGCCTGGAGTGTTCCACTCCCTTTTGTCTAGTTCTCTCTTTTAATCATTTAGATGTAAAGAGACTGGATAAAACCAGTAGCTGGAATATTCAAAATCTGTCTCTGGAAGAGGAGATTGCTGTCCTCCTCTCCCCACAAACCAGGACAGTGATTGCAAGGCTGCAAAAGCACCGTTTCCTCTCCCATCCACAACAATTTACATAATGAGGTCTCTCAGGCCCAGGAGATGCAAAATATGTTGACCTGGGAAGTAATATCCCCATGAATTTGTGGTACTGGAGGAAACCTTAAGTAATTATTACTAGATCTAGTTTTTGTTAGTATTTGCTGCTGCTTTTATTTAAGCAAATGCGCTTTAGCTGCATTGTATTTGTGCTGATTGAATCTAGATAAACCAGCCAAAATAATATTTGATTAAAATAGCTTGTTATACAAAATGCATTTTTCTCAAATGACTATCATCAAAAGTAAATGAACTAAAAAAATAATTCCCACATTTTTCCATGCTGAATCCACCCAACCTCAGATTTATGCTGTCTGTGGCTTTAAAGTTAGATTGAAGAGAGGCAATGAAGAACTAAATATTAACAACAGAAAGAAAAGAAACAAAGCATCTAACAGAGAACACAACAGATGCCTTCCCATCTAACCTGCTCTTTCACCTCTGCTCATTAAAAGGAAACTGGCCATAGAACTAGGTGACCTGCAGGAATAGAAAGATGCAGCTTAGGAAATAAAAATAATTTAAAAAAAAAAAGAAAAATTCAGAGCAGCAATGTAGCTGTGTATACCAGAAAATATTTGGCTTGGCTGGAGTGTCAGTTTAAAGTTTAAGCAGGTCTTGATTTTTTTAAGGTTGGTTTACACATCATTAACGAGGACCACACTATAGCTCAGTCACACAGAAGCTGCTCCAGGATTTCAGTATCTTGAACTACATATACTAAAGATATGAGGGTATGACTGAAGTCAGAATAAATATACAATGTTTATAATGTATACTCAAAGTGAATAATGCTGTGTTGTCAAATCTCAACTAGCCATGGTTGCTTGTTTGGTCTAGGGATTATCTTTGCCATGGACCCTGCTCACTTAAACCTGGCAGATTTCTTAACTGAGATAAAGTATTGAGCAACCTGGGCTCTTCTGCTCACAGGGCTGGCTCTGCTCTGCACATACTGGGTGTGGGACCCATTACTAGGCCAGCAGGACCCACTGCAGTCCTTCATAGCCCGCCCTTTGCAGTCTGCTGTTTGCAGTCCATCCTTTGCAGTCCTTTGCAATCTTTTTGCAATTCTGGATTGGATTCTTCATAATTTTACTACTTAGAGATTTTTCTACCAATCTCTTACGGAAACCCAATAAAGGATAAAATAGTCATTGCCTTATTAGTAGAGAAAGAAGCAGTGTAGCTCATGAATAGTAAATTAGCAGAGAGGTAGTTATCCTCCTTGTCATGAGTGCCTCTGTGGTGATGGTGCCATGGCAGGGTTAGATGGTACATAGATAACCATGTGCTGTATTGGTATATGGCACAATCTGTTGTTACTCGCATAACAGTGTTTTCAGTCATAATATGAAGGCATGCATTTAAATGTAAAATAAGTGCAAGAAGTTCCCATCATCTTAACATGAGAGGCAATAAATTTTCCCTTGTAAATAGAAGCCTGAATTAGAAGTTAAAAATGTCTTCTATAAAATACTGTCCAAATATAAATATTTTTCTTCAGATAATGCAGATGCCTGAAGACAAATAAAAAAATGGAACAAAAACCAAGCAAACAAAAAACCAAAATCCAAACAAAACAGTATTTATAAAAGCCCTTTCTAGAGCTCTGTGAATGGATTTAGTAGTAAATTATGTTTCTGGAGTGAGGACTGGGTGAAGCAAGCTCAGCCTTGATGGCTCTATTTCCAGCTCCAATAATATATTCCAGAGTATCTTGCAAGAGATGCTATAAATGTGAATACAGAAAAGCTGAACATTCTTTTACACAGGCAGGTCTTTTCCTCAAACATAAATATTCTTGGACTGGTTTTTGAGATAAAGGCTATATCATTACCAGACCAATGGCTGGAATTTCTCTTTGATAAGGAATCCTTGTAAATGCTATGTTGCTGAAGTCAAAATCTTATGACTTCCAGTGAAAATCATATTAACTAGCATCTTTCAAACTTTACACACAGTTAAGATTACATAATGCTGAAAAAAAGAGGAAGTGCTAAAGCAACTTTCTATGTAAATAATTTGTAGGGTTCTATGCTTATGTAGATGTAAGTCACTTCAGTTTTTTGAAATTATTCATGCACCTAAATACCATGGGATGACATGTAAATTACAGCTGTAAATATAAATCAGTGTTTATTTTTCTTATTTATCATTTATTTAAATCTGAGCTTCTTAAGAATTTTAATTTTTGTAACTTTCTTTAATTAAAAAGTAAAAAATGTAAATATGCAAGCAGACACATTCCTCAGTGTGTGCATGAAAACACATCTACTATCTAAAATTCCATAAAAAGCAAGTTTTACTATCATGTATAATGTACCAGAATACGTTTACAGTAGTTTAGAAGATTATTTTCAGCCAGCTCTGAGTTCTAAACTATACAGAAAAATAAATAATAATTTCATTAGGTCTGGATCTTTTAGAGTTGTTTGTTTGAGGATGCATGTCTTGATTTCAAAAGCTTTAAAATATTCTTTGCCTTTCTTATGACAAGTAACATAAAAAATAAAAGATTTCCCCATATAACAGTAGCTGCTGGTGTCCTGTGTCTGGGTATTAACCTTTTTAACCCTGTCAGTTGGCTGGGGCCAGGAAATATAGACTAGTCTTTTACAACTCTTCTGTGTGTCACAACTTTATTGCGCATCACATTTTTACTCTTCTGAAGTGTCTATAGTACTAAAAAATATAGTCTTGTAAAGAGAATGCAGTGTTATATGGCTAAAATGGTATGTAGGACTGAATATCATATATTTTTATCAAAGCAATGTCCTTCTTCATCCAGAGTGCATTATTGTTTCTCTGTAAAATCTTAACATCAAAGAAAGACTCGGGGTTCTGTTTCATATTTTGTAAAGGTGATCTCTGAACATTTCTAGTTGAATTATTCAATAGTTTGCTGTATATCATTTTGCTGACGACAGGAAAGCTGTCTCTTACCTTTAGTAGTGTCTGTATAAAGTTGGCTTGTCTTTCAAGTTAATATGAAGCCATATATAGCTGATTAGCAATAAATATTTCAACTGCTATTAAAAAAATCTTAGTTCCTACAGAAAATGCTATTGTCCATTACTTATATGGATTATACTCTTCTCAGAGAGCTTCCATTGTACAAAACCATGAAGAATAATAAAAATTATACAAGCACTTAAAAATATCTTCATGGTAAGATGGCATCATATTGCTAGGAGAATCAAAGACCTTTAATTTACCCTTTAATTCATAGAAAAACACTGCTTTATCACTTAATTGTAAATCTTCAGAGACTCACGCTTTATTTTCAGTAATCCAGATGGTGGCAGAAGAATGTTATCATCCAGTAAATATAATTTTGTTAAATATATAACAGCTTTGAGCATTACATTGCAAGCTGTATCCAATTCTCTTCTCATTGCTGGGGTTATAGCTGATGCAATAGCTTGGCTCCATGTGCCTTACTTTTATGTCCATTTTTTCCAGATTGTCACCCATAATTTACTATTCATGTTTATGCAAAAGGTTCACCTCCAAGCACTATTTCTTCAGAGAGCCATGGTAGCAGCGTAGAGAGAGTGCCCTCAATCTGTAGAGGTGCCTGACTGCCCGAGACAGAAGCATTATAGCAAAAGGAGTCCTTTCTCCTGTTTTGACCCTGACCTTGGAAAACCACCTGGTGCAGGCATCACCTTTGGGTGCAAAAAGCGGCTTTGCTGCCCATACTTCCTGCCTGCACTTCTCTAGGATCTCCTTTATATTGGTTGCACCTCTGCCACTGCTCTTCTACCTTGAAGCCAGAAATGTGTAAGGTTTCCACTAGTGATGCAAAGTTTATGCTCTTTGACGGGCAACCCTGACAGTCCTACATTGGGCTGTGACCCATTCCCAGGTTACAGCCCAAAACCCATTACCTTGGGCCCTCCAAGTTCTTGCTTGTTTTCTTTTTTTTTCTGTTTTTGTTTTCTTTTTTTTCTCCTTTTTATCAGGGACAGTGGGGGTGTGTTTATTTGATTTCTGCCTCAGCAGCCTCCTTTAGTTTAACTTCTGTCGGGCAAGCACGGAAATGTCACACAGATAACCTGAGAGAACTGTGACATTTATTCCCCATAACTCTGTCATCCACCACAGCAGGGAGGGAGAAAGCTCAAATATGATTCCAGGAGCATTCAAATGAGGCTTCATCACAACTAGATGGAATTTGGTTCTCAAATCATTGTTTTTCCTTAGCAACTTTAGTCCTTTAGAAAACAGTGGCAAAGACTGTGGCAATGCTCCCTTTAAGGAGGTTCTGTGTACTGCAGTGGGATTTCAGCTTCATCCCAATCCCTCTGTGCACCTCTGGCAAACTTTGGTAAACAGCTTTTTTGGGAGATGGATTCAATCAGGAGGAGCAGTAAGAAATAAAGTTAAGGGAATTTTCCTATTTGGTGAGATGATACTACACTGCAATAATCTGTAAATAGATGGACTGAATAGCCTTTTACTTGACGGATTTATAAGTGAAGTAGACAAAATAAAGGAAAATATACTTTCAAGAATAATCCCAGCTCAGAGGTTTCATCTGAAACTAGTCTGAGTTGGTCACTGTTCACATTTTCCATTTCTTAAGCTAATCAGTATCCAAAGTTTCCAGTTTTAAAAAAAGTGCTTACCATTCAAAGTGCCCAAATCTTAACCAGTGTTAACCCATTCTGACCTGAAAATCATGGCATTTTCTGGCCTGAAAACAATGGCATTTTTGAAATTTTACAGAAAATCAAAATTCTGGGGAAAGGAAATTTCCCCTTACATTGTCATTCTGAAATTGTAAAATGTGTTCTCAATCTTCAGACATATTTATAATTTTGCAACACGTTTGTTGTTATAAGCCATTTCAGTTCCTCACTAGTAGAAGGGTTCATCTGGTGAAAAACCCTCTTCATTCACAGTAGGTACATCTCAAACCCCGCC
>JAOEHX010016709.1:0-20986 GCA_025448015.1 Bolborhynchus lineola | reverse complement strand
TGGTTGGCTTTCTGGGCTGCGAGTACACACTGCAGGCTCATGTTCATTTTTCCTTCTACCAACATCCCCAAGTCCTTCTCCGCAGGGCTGCTCTGAATCTGTTCTCTGCCCAACCTGTAGCTGTGCCTGGGTTTTCTCCGACCCTGGTGTAGGACCTTGCACTTGTGCTTGAGTTGGACCCAAATAAATGTCACCCAGTGTAGTGGAGAGATAGGGGTGGTTCCTGACAGCTGTACACTGCTCTTGGATGATGCTGCTTTGCTTATTTCAGCTGGGTCTAAAAAGCGCTGAGCAGAAACCTATCAAGCCTGCTCTTGCCAGAACTGCAGGGCCCTGCAGTGCAGACCTGCCATAGAAGGAAACGAACTAAATGATGTCTTTCAATCAGACCTCTGTAAAGAGGAATGAGTACTCCCAAATCACCCACACAGATGTAACTGCACGGGTCCTGTTTCTAAAGCCACCACTGTCTTCAGTTCCTGTTTCTTGCACCTCCTACTACATAGTAGGAAGATGGAGAACAGCTGAAACAGGATGTAGGATGAGGGAATAAACACAGAGCTACACATTATAGGATCTTGATGTACTGATGGTAAGTATTTCCTCAGCAAAGACAGAGAATACCTCTTTCAGTAAAAATCAAAGCTGATGGGCTACCAGCTTGATTTGTAAGGATCCTTGCACCCTTTTTCAGTCAAGTTGTCAGCATTCTGTAAGTGTATCAAATTGCTTAGTGCCATGCACCAGTGGGGGTGGGCTCATTCTAGTGCAAGGTCTTAGGCAGGTTACTAAACAGAGCAGTAGTTTTCAGTCTTTTTCCTTGAGACACAGAACTCCAGAGTGCTCAGACCTCAGCCTCAAGTTTCTCAGATCTTGCAATGGCTCAGCCATTTTCCTCTGATTTCCACCCAAATGTAGGAACTGTGGCCTCTGGCTTAACATCTTCAAGCATTAACTTATCAAGAAAGCAATGTATATAACATTAGCCAAATAATTTTTTAACCGTAGTCACTTTGCTCTCAAAAAGACACAGATGACACTGAGGGCCCTGGAAAAACACAGAAGCCCTAAGGCTTGACCTATTCCCCATCTTTCTGTTTCTAGCATTTCAGACTTGAAAAAGCTCTTCCTTTGTCTCTCCCAGCAAATTCTTATTAAGCAATAGCATACTTAAAGTAGCCCCTTCTAAATGCTGTCTCACTCCTCTGTCTCCTTTTTCCATACATCCAGACTGAAGACCTGTAGGTATATAAGTTATATTGTTTGGTTCGGCAATCAAATGCGAATTCCCAATCCCTCTCTATGGCTTTGCCATTCACTGTAGTTCTAAAGCATTTTTCCTGGGCAGAAAAACTTCATGAGGTATTTCATAGCACCCTGCTTTGTCTTCAAATGGACAGGAGTCCAGCATATATCAGAAAGAATTGGAATTCCTACTTGGAGCCAGAAATATGCCAGCCTAACACAGAGGAAATACAGCACTGGGGTTTGCCTAGATTCGTGGTGCATCCCTGACATTTCCTCTTGAATCCATGACTCTTCATTGATACACTCAGTTTTGCATAAAATTTAGCTAGAACTTAATGTACTGACAATCCTGGTGTGACAAGTTCCCAACACCAGTTTTGGTAGCACAGCATCATTTCACTGCATCAGGAATAGCTGAAGAACGACTCTTCTCTCATTGTTCCTCTATTTTGCCTGAGGATAGAAAGTATTACCTTTCTCCTCCTCCCTCAGTGAATATGGGCTTGTATATTTTCCTTGGAAGCATGTAGTTTCTGTTGGAGACAGCTTAATGAACATTTCTTTCATTTCCTGTGGTCTGTACTACATTCAGGTAAGAAAAAGGGGAAAGTCCCGTATGAAAAACTCTAGGTTGTTTGGTACAAAAACACAGGGAGATGATTCTTTTGATCCCCTCTGGCAGCCTGCTATTCACTGCTTCTGTCATTTTCTATACTTCTGAAAAACTTGTTCTTTCAATAAGTTAAAAGCTCACTTGGTTTGCCTACATGCTTTAATGGAAGGATAAATATGCCTTCTTTTTTTCCTTAACTCATAGCAAGAAAATAAACAGGATCACTGCGATTTATGTGGTCAAACATGGCTGGTTTCTAGTACTGGATTGTAAAATACTAATTGGGGTCACTAATAACAAATATATATTTTAAATATCTGATTAAGTATTTTTTAAGAAGGTCAAACATAAGAAGAGATTACTAAAACTACTTTTTCCTTTTTTTTTCCCACAGCATTTGCTGTTTCAGAGGAAGCAGTTGCTGTGCAGATGCATATTTGTCTCATCATGAAATTACAAGAACAGGAAAACACTAAGATCTAAAAATTCTATGATGTGATAACTTTTCTTTTGGAATACTTCTGTAGATTACAAGGAACTAAGGGTATTTTCACAGAATCCTAGTGATTTTGGAGTATAATATTAGACTAGAATTTTTGATGAGCTAATTTGCTTTTACACATGCTTTTAGTGGCTTACATGGGACCTGGATTTCATGGAAAGCATAGAGGGAGAGAACAATGAATGCCCCAACATGAAACCAAAATGTGTATCTAAAGTCCAAAAAATCTAGGAAATGCTGTGAATTTCTGACCAGGGGATCAAAAACAGTCTAAACCTAAAGAATAATGGGAAAGCTCCTCCATTCTTTACTGTTAGATGGGATACTGCCCAGAAATTCTTTTGTCTGACAATTGTCTAATTAGAAATTCAGTTCAGAAATGATCAATGTAGAGACTTCAGCAGGGGTAAATAATGCCGAATGAGTGAAGCACTGTTTCGCAAGCCTTTATTATTCCCACATAGAATCCCTGGATAACCCAGATGGCATAAAATTAATGTATTTCACTATTCCTGAAAAGAGGAAACAAGGCATGAATTGCTATTTTCTGAGATATTTGAGAGATAGATTAGACACAACATCCTCCGCAGAGATTAATGATGAAATGTGCAAAGGGCTTTTTTCCTCAATGCACATGAATATGACTGGGGTGCGTGAATTAGGTCTGCTATTTGGATCTCAGCATCTCAGCTGAAGTTTGCTTTTTTTCCGACAGAATGACAAGAATACTGATCTAACATTCAGTGGGCTATTGGTGTTACTGAAGAGCACAAAGACTGCTTTAACAGGCATAGCTGCAAATCTGTGATCAACAGTGGAAGATATATCTCAATTTATGACAATTTCTTTTATTTCCCTGATACACATCTTATTCCATTGCAGCCAGCGAAATTGCAACTCTATTTTGGCAGATGGCAGGGAAGGGAAAGTATTTCTAGAGCACATGATTTAATGGGTTTTAAAGATAAATAACTTTATCTATTTAGATGTGGAGTTTCTATAACTTAACTATGGTAAAATCAGAATGAAGTGACTTTATTCAGAACGTCTCCATCATGTAATATTTCCCAGAAGATTCAGTAAAGAAATAAATCTTACAACGTAATACAAAAGTTATACGTGCTATGATATGACTACATGAAGAAGGATTTTCTGAACTTAGTTTCAAGTGCTGGTTGTTTAATACATTTATTAAAAGCTCTTCACACTTCAGTAAACTTTATATGTTGTGGCTTCATTCATTTGCTCCTTGACAAGTCAAATGGGAATATGCAATGCAGCTATTGGATATTTATCTTTACTTTTTTTTTTCTTTCTTTCTTTAAACAAAACAAGTATCAATGGCTTTTATTAAGACTTACAAGTGAGAAAAAAATCTGATAGTACAATACAGGCAGCAGAGGAATATAGCATGTATCTCTGCATTCATTTGGAGATTAAGTACTTAAAACTGAAAGCTATTTAAATATCTGTTTTCTCTTATCAGGCATATTTACAGACAACAGTCATCACAATTACTACATCAAAAATGTTACCTCTTAGTACAACTGTTCTTCATTACAGAAATGCATCATGGCACTACATTTCTCACAACTAAATTGTTCTTTTGCTAAAATTGTTCCAGCTAAAACCAAAGTTTTGTTAAAAAATCTTTAAATACTTCATAGGTTCAGACTGGAAAAAAAAGAGGTAAGTAAAAAAATACATAGCTGAGGAGCACATAACTTCTGTACTCTGTGTGAAACTGAATTATTTTTTCCATTTCCCTATATTTGCATATTTATTTTGACTTCTGAGCAGAGTGGTTTTTTCATACAAAAATTTTAGTGATCATTTTTAGAGAGCTTGTTTCATTTTACTGAATAATGATAGTCTTTACAAACCTACTTGGTAAATAATACATGTATTTGAAGTCTGTGCTGGAGTATTTATAAGAGCTCATGAAGACAAATATTTCAGTGGAAAACACAGGATGTGAAATGTGGTTTGTTTATGTTTCTCCTAACAGACAATGGGACACATCTATTTCTCTGCCACCTTTGCTGAGAGGTATGCAGAACAGGCATGATCGCATAAAGATTTACCCAGATGTTCATGAGAAATAAATAAGAAATTGCACCTTACTCACACCTTTTCCCGGTTCCTGCTTCTCAGATACTCTCCTGTACTGGTCAACAGCAACAAAAAGCTATTGTTTTGTAAGAAGTAAGTGGAAAGCATCCAAAGAGAGAATCTTAGATTATCTTCACAAGTTTATTTTGGATTTTAACACTGTTTTGTTAAGGGCAAAATGGAACCTTTCCAATATTTATTTAGGTTTTTTTATTTAATTAACCAAGTGTGTTACCTGACACCAAGAAATGGAGCTGTCCCTGTGGTAAATTGTTTCCCAGAATGGAGCAGATACTGTGGAGATTAAGTTTAAAATAGGCATCACATCTGCAACCAGATTCAGAGACAGTGTCAGCTGGTGTAGACCACACTTTGTTAAACTCATGTATAATGTCTGATATTGGTAAAATCTTAACCATAAAAAGAAGGATTAAGACTGTAGGAAGAAGAACAAATAAAAGGGTGCAGGTCTCATCCTCACTTACTCTTACACCTTCTTAAATCAGTCTAGAAAGAAAAAGGCCTGAAGGCATATGGAAGTATAACTCCACAATTCTCCCTTATTCTCTCTCATTCAGGGCAACTGCAAGAGGCTCCGCCACACAGGCACTGGACATTTCATCAAAGAATCATAGATCAGCTAGGGTTGGTTTGGGTTAGATCATCTAGCTTCACCTCCCACTAGATCAGGTTGCTCAAAGCCCCATCCCACCTGGCTTTGAACACAGCCAGGGACGGGCCATCCACAGCTTCTCTGGGCAACCAGTTCCAGTGCCTCACCACTCTTAGAGTAAAGAATTTCTTCCTGAAATCTAACCTAAATCTTCCCTATTTAAGTTTGAACCTATTATCCCTTGTCCTATCGCTACAGTCCCTGAGGAAGAGTCCCTCATGTAGATTTTGTTTTCATTTTGCCTACATTAGAATAAATCTTAACTCTTGATATATTACGATGCCCCCAAACAGAACTTCCAAGGAGAATGCCATGGTTTTTCTAGAGCCACTTTTCTCGGTGAAAGGAGCCACTTTCCCCTCGATGATAGGAAAAGTGTACCCTTCCCTATCCCATTAATAACATATTAATAGCAAAATATAATTAAGAAAACCAAAGACTTTCTTTATAAATGTCACTCTTTCATAACTACATCAAAAGCTGAAAGTCTTCCAAAAGCTGAAGAAAATAAGAATTGTTTTCTTAAAGCTGAAGTATTACCAATTCTTTTTAGTAACCCAGATCTTCAGAAAAAAATGTTCAGGGAACTTCAGCCAGTAACAACTTTTTGAAACTTCAGCAAGTTATTTTAAACATGTCTCTTAGTTTCCCCCACTTCGCTGAGTATCGGGATATTTGAATCATTTAGTTTCTTTAAGTAAATTATTTTGCACACCACAATGCAGATTTTGTAGTATCAACAGCTCATCATGAATGAGAGACAATGCAGCTCTAGGAAATAGCTAAAGCAAGAGAAGAAACAGATTTATTTAATTTTGCACTTATATTCTTTAGAAATCAGTGACAAGGGTAAAGAAAATCCAGAACACTTAAAAAGCTTTCCTAAAAAATATCTGGATAAAATTAATTTCTTATTTATGAAATTTTCTAAAGACTTTTGAAGGCTTAGAAGGAACTGTTGTCGTAACCTTAATTTCAGTCAGTTTTACTGCACTTGACTTATTCCTAAAAGTATTTTTCAAAGAATAGATTTAAAAGATAGCCAACAGTCGGTGTTCGAAAGTAGCAGGAATCATTAAATGCAGCGTCTTTTAAAAGTGCTGTCAGAGATGGTGATTCACTCTCTTTAGAAATACAATTAACGTGTTTATATTATTAATGATGAATACTGAGTGTACATGTGTATATGTGTACACATGTATATAAGTCTACAAAACAAATAACTGCATGCACAGTGCCTTCTGCCATGCATATAAGAAAAAAATACAATCCAGACAGTTTTCACACTGCAAAAGATCTCATAATTTCATAACTATACAGTTGTACACTCTTGAAGGCATACACAGGTAAGAGAGGATTTGTCCATTTGATAGCTCTCAAGGATAAGAAAAAATACTACAAGAGACACAAAAAAGATAACATAGGTGGTGAATATGTGAAATTCCTTTCACTCTTTTTAGCCCTTAGAATATTTAATTACTTAATCTGGAAAAAAAAAAAAAAAAAAGAAATAAGATTTGTGATGTTCAGACTCTTTTCTTTCTGTTTGGAAAATCCAAAATGCACAATTTTCTCACAGCTACAGGGTCCTTCTCACAGCTGTGGAATGGAAATGTCATCTTTGCATGATTTCTCTCAGCTTCCTGGAATCTGTTTATTTTATGTGCATTTAACATACATGTAGTACATGTCCCTTTCTGTCCCTCAAACTTCCCTAGAATACCACATGGCTAGCACTGAATTAAAAGAAGCTTTCTTCAGTTTAAAGTGAAGAAAACTGGAGAGAGATGTGCTCTGGAGTAATAAGGAAAATATGGAGATTGAAAAGTACTTAACATTACCATTACATACTGCCATGTTTGCAAATGTCAAAGACAGCTTGCAGATCGACAGGTTTTTTCTGTGTTTAAAGTCTTTATTGTCCACAAGAAAGACATCAAATATTTCCATGAAGATGTCAAGGGACAGCAGGATGGTCATTAATACCAGTGTATTGAATGGGATGTAAAAAAGGCAGAGTCAGGAATGCTTGTATAATGCTGCAATGCAAACATGACCTGGAGTGCAGAGCCCAGCAACAACAGAGAATACTGCAGAAACTGGGTGCACAAGTTAACTCCTTTTCTGCCACCTGGGCCTTTTTAAGTACCCTTTACCTCTCCCCAGATGGGAGAAGCCAGAATATCAACAGTGAACAGAGTCTCAAATATCACAACTGACCTGTACATGCCACGTGATGGCACTCAAGGTGATCTCTTCCATCATACCTGCATTGTACTGGTTTTCACCTCTTACAAAACAGAAAACAGCAAGACTTGATCATTTCAAGCTCTGAGAACTCTGTTTTTAAGGCTTTGGCAATCAGCCGCTTTGATGTCTGGTAGTTCTTATTATGAGGCAGGTATCTCTTGTCTAGACCTTTGTATATGGGTTACAATTGTGCTTTCATTAGCATGGCTTCTCAGTGCCTGCCAGTAATATGGGGTTTATTCCTTCTTAGTATTTCCCCAAAGTCGAAATTGCTCATGAAGTAAAAATTGTCTCATAGATTTTACTTCACCATATGTACATGCTGCAATGTTCTTATGTTAAATAAAGCAAGGTCAAAGAAATGATAGCTCCTAGTTCCTGGGGGAGTTCATTTCATGTCTGGCATCAGAACTGAAAATGTCTTGTCTCTTGCAAAGGCTTACCCTTGGGGTGAAAAGCTGTATTGCAATTGACAGTCTGCCAGCTACTTAAATAGGAATATACCTGTTTAGTAAGACACATAAGTTTTTAATTTACTGATTTAATTAATTATTTTTTGTCAATTAATGATAATTTTTTTTCAATAGAAGGCATACTATGACATTCTATGAGGATTTTCTGCTTTTGATCAAAGCATATGAATGATTTGATACACAGTGATGTGGTAAGATTTTACAACTATTCAGGGCTGTCCTGCAGAGCTACTGCTTTGCCAGCTCACAGTACTTTTTCATTGTTTTATAACTTGACATTCATTTTGGTTTTGTCTCTACTCTTTTGCAGGAGAAAAATATACCTCTTAAACTAAAAAAGCTGAAAGGGCTAGGGAAGGAAATAGTTTAAAGGTTCTCAAAAGACAAAGCTGAATATAGGATGGAAAAGATGACTGAGTAAATATAGTCACATTAGTCCTGCTATCACATTGCTTATTATCCTGAGCATTAGCTTACTTACATGGTTTTATGTATGGTCCTACGTGAATCAAGTAAAAGACTCACTATCAGCATGAAGTCTTACTGCTATTAAGACAGCTGTATAGTTATATTGAAGAATTAATGAATCACTAAAATTCCAAGTGAAACAATAGAGCAAGTATTGTTACTGAAACCAAAGTACTGCAAGTGTGGAGAAATATTGGGATAGAAAGACATTAGAATCACCTTTCGCTAATGAAAGCTGAAAAATTTCCTAACAAAAAAGGAAAGAAGTGCTAATAAGAAAATGTAAGTTAAGAGACTTGCAGTTCACAGCAAAGTACCAAAATAGAAGCAGACAGTGCACACCTAATTAGGGGCTCGTTGATCTAAGTTTACCAAATTCAGACTCCCTGTGTGTAGACAGCACACGGGGTAGAGAGCACTTAGCTAAATGAGGACATGTTCCTGTAACAACTGTGATTCCTTCCATACTTTTTATCTTGCAGTTAGGTTGAGTAAGAAGGTTAACACTGTGCTGTCTTCAGTGTGCACCCTGTTCAGAAAGCAACTCCACAGTGAAAACACAGGTGGATCACATCCAGTGTATTATACACTTATACGTCAGTCTATAAATGAAACCTCTCAGTCTATAAATGAAAAACAGGGCAGGAAGCATCAGAGTTGCTTAGCAAGGGCAGAGAACACTGTGAGACTGTGTGATGTACCTTAATACGAACACCAGACAGAATCACTCCATCATCATAACACATTTCTAATCAAAACTGTTAATCACTAAGATCTACTCTTTTCTCACTTGGAGAAAAAGTTCTTGCTTCTATACAAAAGAAAGGAATTATGTATTTCCTTTTTCTACATCTCTGAAAATATACCTTTGAACAATGAAAGAGAAATATACCACAGCCACATACAAAATTGTTTTAAAAGTCTTCTTTTCTTCCAGATATATCAGTGATTTATGGATCTGGATTTAGGGATTAAGGGTCCCAGAATCTGTTTAGATTTCGGAATATGCAATTTTGGATAAATACCAATATTCTACTACCACTGCCTGCTAACAGTTTTGATATGGGTCACTTTAACATAAGATCTAGTGAAAAATGAAGTAACAAAGACTTCATTTTTTTAGGACATTAGACTAGAGACATGTTATTCATATATGCAAACATAAAACCTTAGTTGTAGTATTGCTGCAGCTGAAGTCGGACCAAGATCAGACAGCTACACTCATTTCAATTATATGTAAGAAGTAATACTCCTGTCAAAATACTCCTGTCAGTTTATAGCCAAGCAATACAGGCATACTGTGAGTCTGCCCAGGAGGGAAAAGTAGTTGGGCAGTGGCTTTTATGGGTGATGTTCTGAGTATGTAAGAGGGGAGGACGACAAGAATAACAGGCATGAAAGAAATGAGACAGAAAAAAAATCCCAAACCACAGTAGGCATTTAACATTTTGTTTTGAGAGATTCCCAGATAGTGAACATGGAAACATGGCTCCAGGTCTTGCTTCCGTAAAAAAATGAGACACCATCTCTTAAGCAGTTAGTGGTTCAGTATACTGTTGACATGCTATTAGCTGAGCATTAGGCAGTTTGGATGCTCTCAGGCACACCTGCATACCATAACTGTAGGCTGCCTGCAAGCCTTTCTGCAATCGTTATACCTGCTGCCTAGGAGCTGTCTGTGTAAACTGGAGGCAAGCAGAGCTGGAAATATTCCATGCTTCTGGCTGCTTGGAGACTCCTCTTTAAGACTGATATTGACAAAGCCAAAGACTCTGGTAACATGATCCTGAAATAAAAACCTCTCCTAACCTAGGAATAAGGGAATAAGATCTTTCTCCTATCCCCTCCAGAGAAAGTATTTGTGTTGGGTGCTTATTGCCAGAGATACAATTTAAATTATAAGGGATTTTTAAAAGTAAAAGTATGTGGACAAAATAACCTGAAATGAAAGAAAATCTTAAGACAAGTTATTTGGAGGCCAAGGGGAGGGGGTAAGGGAAGAGAAGAGGAGGAAGTGTGTAAGTGCCAGTAAGTGTGGCAGATATTTTGAGATACATTTAACACTTCTTTCTGCTATCTCTAAAAAGCAATAAGCAGTAATGTCTAACTGTCATAAATAAATGTTATGCCATCATAAATAAATACTATATATATATATGTCTTATAATATTCAGATAGTACAAATCTGGACACAACTGTGCAAGAAAGAGAGCCATGCAGCTTTAGAGCTGCACAGGACCTATAACCAGGCACACAAGATGTATCTTGCCTTTCTCGAGCTCTGCTCCTGCTTGTGGGTTAGCAGAAAACAAAGGAATAGAGTTTTCTGTCTTGTGATTTTAAGGCATGTAATTAACCTGCTTCTATTTACTGGATACACAAGTGCTCCCGTGAGAGTGAGCTGTGCTCCTTTGAGGAAAGTAGCAAATAAACAAAATGGATCTGCTGTTTAATCAAGTAATTGCCCTAACGATGCCCTTCCAGGCACAAACATTGGTGGGTTTGAGAGAGAGCTTGAATGTTGTTGACTTTTGGTCAAGTTACAAAGGCCATTTATTTACTCAGATTTCTTCTCAGAGAAGAGCTGAACAGACAGTTATTTCCTGTGATCATAGAGGAGAGTTTTTGACATTCTGAATAATTCAATTTTATTTTACTATTCAGCAAATTTTTTTTTCTTAGTTTATTTTAAAAAGATGCATCTTTTAAGGTGTATCCCAACTCACTAATAAAATAGAATAATTTTAAGACAAATGTACATTTTTTCTGGGTTTAAGGATTTAGTCCTATAAGCAAAATTCCAAAGAAAAATTAAATACTAATTCAATGAGTTGTCTAATTTCAGATCACTATGGTGTATGGAGAGCCATATTTACAGGAAATTCACTGATACAACATGAACCTGTGGCCAACTGTATTCAAAAGGAGAACTGAAATGAGAAGAAAAAAAAGAAAAAGAAAAAAAAAGAATACTTGCTAAAAAAAGACATTTAACTATTAAATTATTTTTATACTATCTTAAATAAAAAAGCTTTCCAAGATTTGGTCATCCTTGACAATTTTTTAAACAGCTGTAATCGTAAAGTAACCAGTCCTAGGCAATTACCCATCAATAGCACTGTCTCAGCAGAAATGTAAACCCAGAGAAATTGGTTCCTCAGACTGGCAGAACAAACAACACACTCCTACATCACCTTTCCTTGAAGTCTGAAAATTGAAAATGCTTTTCAAGGCATAAAACTAGAAACTAGCAGGCAGGTTCATACAAGATAAGACAACACAGCTGATGAGTGAAGAGAAAGCTTAACCAGACAGCCACTAAATTTTGCCACCACAGAAGCTACTACTGCATGCACTGCACGGTACATGTCCTGCAATAGATTGCTGTTGCAGTGTCTACATGTAGAAGAATGTACAGCATCACACTGTGCAAAGCCCTAACACTGCTAATATCTTTCTAGTACACCCCTGACTCCCCTTACTGTAGCTATAGTAAATGGCTCATAATCATCTAGTAATTTATGAGCATACACACTGATCTTTCTCCAGCTCATGAAAAAAAACAAAAAAGAGAAGGCCTTTTGATAAGACTTTATATAATAACAATGAGATGAACAAAAATGTTATCTCAAAACCACTTCTTCTCAGCCAGCCATTGTCCTTTTTCCCTTCTTTGGCTGGAGCATGTTCTGTGCACTCCTCCTGCATAACGCTTTAAAGCAGGTGATCTTAAAGGAACTGTTCACGTGTTTGAAGCGGGCAGCTGCTGACTATCGGAGAGAAGCAGGCTCTATGTCAGTAAGACCAGGACCTACAGTACTACCAGCTCCTTGTAACATTTTAATCATTTAATTTCTAAGTGCTGGAATGCAGTACTGGTGTGTTACCCTGTCATCAGTCTTACTCCATTAGGACTGGGTCCATGCTTGCTTTTAATTGGTACTGTACTGTTTCCCAATGTGTAATGGATTGTCTCTCATCTAACAGACTATTGCTTATGATTTAGGACTGTGTGATAAATCTGCCTTCCTGGTAAATGGCTTAGCTACAGCTTCTTCCAACCAGGCAAACACAGATGCAGCTAGCAGGGCAGAGCCAGGAAAGTGTGGTGGGGGTTTTTTATAATGTGGTAATTTATTAATGACCACTACTCACATTCAGGACTTACATAACTCATGATGGAATCCTAAAGTACTATTCACAAGTGCATTTGAAGTGGGATATAAATACATATTGTCCTTAAATCCAGAGTGAGCATAACTTACAGTAGAATATTCAAAAACTTGATCTCATCAACAATTTTGTCAGATAACGCGATGCAAATAAAACAATATAAACCAGCTGCTTGCTATTGTTTGCAGACAATTTAAAGCAAATCAAAAAAAAAGTGAATGAAAACTTACTGTAGCTTTTGTAAGTGGAGATTTTTCCTGTGCATATTTACATAATGTAGCAGTCTGAATTAGAGGGTCTGTCATTGGCATAAGGATTGAAGTTATGGCATCTTCTACTTATTCTTGATGGCCTTCCAGCAGGGAATAACCTGGGAGTTTGTACTGTGCATTTGCTAAAAGTTTATGGGTGAAGGCAGTGTCTCTTTAGACGTTCCCTCTTTTAGTAAAGCAAGTTGTAATGGCCAAGGTTTTGCGTAAGCTGTTAATGAGGTCATGTAATATCTGCTCTGTTACTGTCAGGTTCACCTGTTGCTTTTGTAATGCATTTTGTGATAGTTTAATGGTGAAGGCACTATGTCTAACCAAATTTCATGCAGGCATGGGAGAGTTACAAAAAAATATAAACATAATTTTTAGTAGAAAAACTACAGTACAATATCTGTTCCTTCAAACTATGAGGTGAACAACGTTATCAAAGCCACTTCTTCTCAGCCAGCCATTGTCCTTTTTCCCTTCTTTGGCTAGAGCATGTTCTGTGCACTCCTCCTGCATAACGCTTTAAAGCAGCTGATCTTAAAGGAACTGTTCACATGTTTGAAGTGGCAGCTGCTGACTATCTGGGAGAAGGAGGCTCTATGTCAGTAAGACCACGACCTACAGTACTACCAGCTCTCAAGGAGAGCTTTCAAGGAGACCTTGTCTCTGGTATATTTCATTATCTCTAGTATTCCTAATCTGTTTATAGTTATCTTTAGTTTGGTACTTGCTGATTGTTCTATTCCAGCAGCAACTGTCAAACGAAAATATTGAATATAAATATCACATGAAAGTCTTCACATATGAAGACAAGGTGTACATTAAACTATGAGTGAAATGCATTTTATTGGATCTCAGTGTTTCTGTTAGATAAGCAGAACAAAAATATCTAGCCAGGAACATAAGCAAAGTATTTTCTTAAATTGTCTTGACAAGAGAATTTAGTGTACACAAAAGAAGCTTTGTTTACTTTCTTTTACACACACATTCCATTGAAGTCAGCAAAACTGAAGGTTTTTGATTTTTTGTCTGATATTCCAAGGATAATATGTCCAGTTGCAGTATTTTTTTTTTTTTACATTGTTTCTTTTAAGACAAGCTAATAAGTCATATTCATTACTCTCATTTATGTTTTATGAAATCATAGAATCATAGAATAGTTAGGGTTGTAAAGGACCTTAAGATCATCTAGTTGCAACCCCCCTGCCATGAGCAGGGACACCTCCCACTAAACCATATCACCCAAAGCTATGTCCAACCTGGCCTTAAACACTGCCAGTGATCATACTTTTCAGGGTACATGCTGTACAGAGTTACATACTTAGGCTCACAGCTATGCAGAGGCACTGCAAGTCAGCACCACCATTATGTCTGCTAGGAAAAAGCACGTTTGCATAGCATATTTACTGTCAACAAAGCAGGAAAATGAGAGATGTCCACTCAGCTGGGTAAGATACTCAAAAAAGGGAAGCTGTGTCAGGTAGAAGTTTGTTTGCATAGGAGATAAGGTTAAGAATTGCATTATTGTCTTAATTAAATCCATTTGCAGGACTGGAGGCTCAGGATGTCCTGAAGGCATATGCAGAAATTTAACTTTATTCTATCAGCCTCCAAGGTCAACACTGAAGCACAGGTTAGATATGTACCCACATATCATCACCCTTTTCTCACAATAGTCTTGGTTTTCTCTTATGGGTCCATGCATTCAGTGCATCTTGTCTTCCCTGTGTAAGATACCCACTGAGATGCTCGTGATCAATTAGGCCTGCATTTGTGTACCTCCTAAGATTAAATATGTTGGCAGCATTATGAATGGTACAATGTCAAAATGTCCTTTTTCCCCATAGATTTCAATTACCCAGACTCATAGCTTAAGAAGCAGTGAAAAGATGGGGACTTAATTTGCAATAAAGAGTATAAGAAATTAAGGCAAGCAGTAGACAAGACAAATATTTTGTTAGTACTGTTTATTACTAGATTTGAGGATCCAGTCTAAACCTAGCATAAGCAATAGGGAGTTCATTCATTAAGTTCACTGGCTTACGATCAGACTCTAAAAATATAATCTTCTTATTTTTCAATCTACTGCCTTATTGAATTGAAACAGTTCAGAAAACAAATCAACAGTGAATGTAAATGAGGCATTGGTTTAGGGATGTGAGAAACAAATCTAAGAAAGTTGAAACATCTTGTGTTAGCAAAAGTTTCATGTTTACATTTAGAGCATGTCCAACATTCTTAAATATTGTGATTTATGATAAGATAAAGTGTTAGGCAGGTCCTAACACTTACTTTACTGTATAAAAGTAGAGTAAACTACTTACAACAAAATCTGAATGTAGTTACTGTACTAGTACTATATTATTTACTGTAGAAGGAGAGATAATTAGAGTTAATTCTCTATGACTAAAGTTACTTCATGACAGCAAAATCCTACTACTAAAGACAGCACTACGAATCTCCTTTTCATCAAGTTCCCAAACAAATATAATTCATCTAGTGGGCACATTCCAGATGCACTAGTTTGTTTCAGATGTTTTCTCTGACCCTGGGGTAAGAACCAGTTACCAGAAGGAGCCCTACATTGTTCAGGAAGACAGCCTGAACAATCAAGTTGTGTCTTAAGAGCTGGGAGACTGCCTTTGGTATACTTCTAATGTGAAGAAATCCCAGTGTTTATGGACCAATACCAAGAATGAGAAGTTTCTGAATTACTGAGTTATGGTTGCTCACACCAGACTCACTGACAATTACAGGAAATAATTACATCTAGATTAACTGGAAAAGATGATAATTCTTGTTCTGATAGTGATAGTTTTGGTTATGGTTGTGTAGTTGCTATTTATACAATGTAACTTTCAACTCCGGTTGAGCATACCTTATCCCTGACAAGACCAGACTGTTCTATTTCAGAGTTTTGTGTTGAAATTAAAATGTGAAACTGAAGAAAATTCTAAACCAAAATTAATTTATACTTGAAAAAAAACAAACAAACAAACAAATGACAACAAAAGCCCATGAGAACAGACTCAACAATGACATTGATATTCTTTCACTGCAGAAAAACCAATGTACTGGGACAATTTCCTAAAACATTTCAGGTTGAGCTAATTTTTGTTTCTTGAAAATAATATAATAACAAAAGAATTTTGACATAAATTTTTGCCCAGTTCTACCTGGAATCAGCTTCTGAATCTGCACAAATTAAGTCCTCAAGAGAAACTCATTATCCCAAATGATCGCAGTTTGAGGAGAAAAGTTATTCTTTGCAAGTGGGACCCAGATAACTTAAATTTATAAAAGAATACTCCACTTGTGCCTATTCATGAGATGAAAGACAATATGAATCAGCTGTTGTGGAGTTTTTTGCTTTATTTGACTTAACAGTAGAAGGTATACAGGTCTCAGAAAGGAGCATCTTGCTTAGTGCAAGATGCCAGAGTGAAATTTGTATGAAACAGTGGAATTTATAAGAAATATAGCATGAATCAGGGGAGACTGAATGCAAGGAGGCACTAACACTGTGGAACTTCTTCATAATTGCAAATAAACATCCTCACCAAGAACTGGATATATCGCTCTTTGACAAACTCCTAAAATTTTTAAGGTGTTTTCAGGGCAAACTTTCTTAAAAGAGACATGTTTAGTTCTAAAAGCACATGGAGGCAATCTGTCTATCCTGCTAGACAGCCACTTTCACAAACGTAAAATAGGTATCTAAAAAGACTGGGTGATTTTTTTGACTAGCTTTTACTGGTTGTATTTCAGAAGTTTCTTTGGAGAGATGGGTCTTGATAAACATTACTTTCTATTGCTTGTCTTTTTTTCTTTGTGGGTGTTTCATGTCTTTTATTGCTTTAGAATACTCAACAATCTTTTGTGTTTTAACCTTGGATTGACACCTCCAGATAATGTTTTAAATTTTCCTTTTCTTCCCAATCATAACTAAGAGCCAAAGCAAGGGAAAAAAAAAAAAAAAAAAAAAAGAAAGAACAAAAAATAAATAAGAGCAAAACCAAGTAAAAAAAAAAAAAAAAAAAAAAGAAAGAAAAAAAAAGAAAAAGAAGAAATGAAAAGGAAATGGCAATTCATTTCTATGTAAACAGTAGACATGTTAATTAACATTTCCTCCTAAGGGAATGACGTGTTTTCACAACCATCCAAACATAGTTCTGTGGCCAGCTCACAATTCCAGAGTTCTGTAGATTCAGCTTCCACTTCCATGGGATAATGCAGAAGGTATTTCAGAAAATCTTACACTGGGCTTTTATAAATCCTTTCCTATTCATATTTTGCTGATTATGTGTGCTTACTACAAGTTAACATGAACAGAAAAAAAGAATACATCTCTATGAGAATAACTTATTGTCTGAATGGGATATTGTTGACCTTTCTGTACTTTTTTGTAAGTCAATCAGAAAGTTTTTCTCTTGCAAAGGGTGAATTGCTCATATGCTTTTATAGCTGTCTTACTGATATCAAACAGAATGGAGTTATACAAAGTGATGTTATGCAGTGAGAGACAAGGATTTATTAAGTGACTATGTATGAGAAACAGGAAATGATATAACTTCATAAATATCTTAGATTTTGTTCCCTGACTGGAAAACTTTCTGAATCTTACTTTTGTTCTATCCACTATTACATCCAGTGATCAGCTGAAAAAAACCTTGATAAATATTACTGCAGAACAGTATTATGTCAATATTCTCTATTCTGGCTGAAAACACTTTTTTTCATATTTTATGTGCAAACTTTACAAAAATTTCCTAATGTTCAGATCTACAGACGGTTTTTCAGATTGTTAACATAATTCTTGATGTTCATGAAGCTAAAAAAGAAACCATTATTATTATGCAATTAGTCACAAAAATTACAATTGAGAATTCAAAGTCTGCATTTCATTTGAAGTTTTAAGCAGTTTCTTCTGGGTAATTTTTGGGGGTAATTTTATTTATCTGTTATTAGCTTGTGCCTGTGTGACTCTGCAGTTGTGTGCACACACAAAACTCCCCATACATATTAGGGACCTGCTCCTCTTTTTAATCTCCCTTTGTAATTTCTCACCTGCAGAAGAAAGTTTAGGAATAGTACTTTCTTTTCATCCTGGTAGTTTGTAGGTATCCCAAGATAGTTTGAATGTCTTCTTTGGACTTTAGCAAAAAACAATACTTAAAAGCACCCTCACATCCCCAACCTACTAGTGAGACATTTAATTTGTTTTATTTGGCCATCAGTTGACATTCTGAGCTTGCATGAAAAGTTGCTCACTGCAGCTGAGTGAGAGAGTAAAAGAGCAGGAAAGTTTTTGGTATGGGATGAAATACAGATCAAACAATGTTTAGTACAATATTAATCCTTTAGACTGAGCATGCCAGAAATGGTTCTTTGAGCTGCGGTTATAAAGGAGGATGAATCCAGAAGCAGTCAACTAGGAGCAAAGAAGTTACCTGTGAGCAATAGGAAGACTGTAAGAAGGCAGGCACACTGAAAAGATAGCAGATTTATTGGGATGAAATAACAGCCAGCCAGAATAGCCATCAAGAAAACTGTTTCCATATCACATAACTGTCCATCCTTTTCCCAGCATAGAGCAAAGATGGAATGATTAGCTTCTAGGGGAGGGGAAAAAAAAAAAAAAGATGAAATAGAAATTACAATTCTTTTCTGAATTGCAAAACTTAATTCATCTTCCTGGGAGGCACAACACCAGCAGTGTTATGCAGTGGTCCATTGAGCAAGACCCTTGTTTCTAACTGCAGCTAGCGTCAAACTCTTTCTTGTAACAAAGGACCTTGTGGTAGATACATAGCTACCAAATAACACAGCTTTAGGAAAAAAATTCTTCCTGTAGACATTAGGTTAAAGTTCAGTGTCCGTTTTCAAGCAGAATTTTTATTTCCTAGTGGGCAGGGTTGTTTTTTTCCTATTCTTTTGCATTTAAGTCAGGAAGTCTTTCATCCCTACGCCTCTTTTGAATTCTCCCAAGTTTTTTACTCTAATGGTAACTTGTAGTGACAAGCACTAGTGCTTAACAATTTGACTTGTAGAAATGTAGGGGGGTTTACTGGTTTTGTGTTTTCTTTTATTCATTTTTTAAAGATGCCCTCTTCTTCCACGGAACTGGGAACTCTCTTGGTTCTATCTGCCTTTATTTAGCTATTCATTACTTTGAATCTCTCCAGCTGAGCCCCTCCTATTTCTCTCCCTTTTTAAACAAAGAAGTCCCAGGCTGTTTCAATCACTCTTCATATGGAAGTTTTCCTGCACCTCTGACACCTCTTATCAGACATGTCTATTAATGGAGACCTAGGGAATTGGAAATTTAAACTAGAAATAAACTTTTTGCCTGGGTTCTTGCTTGTAAAATGAGGTAAAAATAACCCCAACTTGCTCAAATATTTACTTACAAATCTATGTGTGAATTTTATTCTTTATTCATGCTTTTATTTTCCATTTTGCTTTTTTATTTCTGCATTTAACAGCCTCTTTTGTTTCCCTCCCTGTACACAGTCCACCTTTAGGCAGAAGCTACAGAGATAAAACTAATGTCAGAAGATGAATTTTCTCTTCCCTTTTCTATTTTACAACTTCCATAGCATCATCAGTTTTTGGTAAGTGACATCAATGTTTTGTGGCTCTCTACCCTGAGGATTACCTGAGAGGTCTGTACAGTAATTGCTGCTACTCTCCTATCCCTACCAGCTTTGGGCTTAGCAGGGGATGTATTCACTAGATAACTGTCGGAGCATGACATTTCCAGGTGGAAGGTGTATGGTCTGCTACCCATGTGAGGCTCCCTCATCCTATTCTATTTCAGTTTTCTTTTACCCTGTTCCTCGCATTAGCGTTGCTCACGAACACATTAAAAGAAATGCTGTTATGATCAGGCTTGAACGCGTCACTGTTTCATCAAGGTCATACTAGATCAACAAAACAAATTCAGTCATAGAAGTTAGACATAACTTCAGAACACAATCCAAAATGGAAGTCCCAAACCTCAAGTCAGTTTACAAGACAAAATGGAGGTTACAATTTAACACGATTATAATCCACACTGTTGCAATGAGCAATGGACTTCCTCAGTTCCTTGAGAACTGAGTCAAAGTTTTTCAAAACTACTAAGAAGATTTTCCATTGACCTGGTGCCTCGTGGATCCAGGCAGCAATGTTAATTGAATATCACCCAGAAAATCTCAGCACAGCAAGTTTTAAGAAGTACAGTGTTAGCAATTTTCTTCAACACAAGTGACAGGGACTGCATTTTTGCAGCAAAGAAGAGGTGGACTTGTTTCACGGCATAGCCAAGACTTTATTTTTTCCCTAATGTCTGCCAAATCATTCAAAATGAAAGGAGGCAGCTGGCAAGACTTCAGAGGAGTTTTGTGGATGAAGTAACTCAAGCTGCACTATTTCACCTGGCTGAGCTCTTGGAGACCAACAAAGATAAAGCACAACTTTTGGGTCTTTGCAAAAACTGCAGATGGAAAGTTTCCTGGTCACTCTAATGAAACAAGGTATTCAAAGATGATAAACCAGTACATTGTCCTTTAATTCTGGATATGCATTTCTTGAAGAGATAAATCAAAAGCATGCTTCAGATGTAAGAAGAAATATCTTCAGCAAAAGCAAAAGAATACAAACTTTACATGGATATGCTCTTGGTATAACAGCTTGTTATCAATTTCTTGCGCATTTTATTCAGCCTGCAGTTATTCTTAAGTATTGAAACTGCTAGCGTAAAAAGCAAGTATGTACATAATCAAGAGCAGAACTGGCCAACTTCATTTCCTCAATGCAAAATTTTGACATTTGATTGTATTTTAAATTGAACCAAAAAGGCATCTCTGACTGCTTTGAGGAAAAGCTTAGGTAGTCACTAATGGATTAAATATGTCTCCAGGGAGATATATACCAATTGGATCTGGTGGCATTTAACCATATTCCATAGCTATGTAGAAGGAGAAAAATCATTAAGACTAAATAAAAAAGGTGAACTCTTAATGATTATGGTAATTTGTTGACATGGCTTGTTTTTTCTATCAATGTCTCAGGACAAGCAGTGACTTAAAAGAAGGAGCCTAAAGAGAATAGTATTCCAGCTTCAGCAGTGACTTGTGCAAAGCATTTGACACTGTCTCACATGACATCCTTGTCTCTAAGTTGGAGAGACATCAATTTCATAGGTGGACCACTCGGTGGATAAAGAACTGGCTG